>JAVQJG010026076.1:0-29122 GCA_036024015.1 Craterocephalus amniculus
TATATATATATATGTATATATATATATAGAGAGTTCTGTAAACATTACTCAGTTTTAAAGGCAAAATGCGCTACAGTGTTATACTTATGTTGTGTTCAACATTTAAAGCTGTATATATCTCTAAGTAAAATGTTTTTCAGTAAGTGTGCCTTAAAAGCTTCAAGTTTGCGTATCACACTCTTAAGCTGTACACTGGACCATGGCCAGTTCCAAAAAAAAAAAGTCTGACTTGGCTGTAAATCAAAAAAGAAGAGAGTCTCTCTCTTTTACAACAAATCGAGATATAACAGGAGCATGGGGGACACGCATGAAAAGACCTTTTACTACAAGTAAAAAATTCTACCATGAAAAGGACAATTACCCAATAGCAGCTCATCTAGCATAGGTGTCAGATTTACACTTGTTGAAAAAAATTCCTTGAAAAAATTCCAAAATAAAGTGGTGCTGTGTGTTAGCCTATGGAGGACTGAAACAAACAAAAACAAAAATTAAACAAAATAAAGCACTGATATGGTAAAAATTGTTTTTTTCTGATAGAAACTTATAAATGGGACTTACTTTTATATTTATACTATCATTTTCATAAGTTTTTATTTAAATTTGTATTCATATATCTATTTATTTACTTTTCCATATGATTTTCAGTTTGATTAATTTGATTTCTTAAATTATCTTTCCTCCTTATTTTCTATGTTTGTATTTTCATATCTATATTTCTTTCCTTTTTATAATCTCTCCCATCCTCAAAATGAATTATTTTTGTATTTCATTTTCATCAGACTCCACAGACTCCAAGTGCAGGGAGGATTATTCAGCTGAGCCTGCCTGGCTCTACTGTAGCCTTGGGAAGAAGATGCCTGTTTTGCACTACTATTTACGCAGAAATGGCTGATATTGAACAGGAGATTGGACAGGATCTCTGGCACCTTGTACTTCAGCTGAGAATAACACAATTAACTATTTGGAGTGATTGCAGTAACTGACAAGATGTCCCAGCTGCAGACATGCATAACCAATAAAGGAAGTGGCTGAAAGTTGTCTCAGAGAATTCTACTTGGGTTGTTGAGATCAAACATTACGGAAAGTCCAAACTAACTTTCAGAAAACCTTCCCTTAACCACAAAGACTCAGGTATAAACATTCATTTTGATTAAGATGTTTGGTCTGATTAGTACAGAATGTGGTTAGATTAACAGACCATTAGCTTGTCATGGCGGCCCTGTGAGCCACACTGAAATGATCTTTATTCAATATGCATTCAAATTGTTGTACTTTACCTAATAGGAAATTTCATATTTGAAATTTCTAAGCTTCTTGAAACATACTTTTCAAGCATTATTCAACAATCTGCCATAAAATCATCCACACTGCTGCTCAAGAAACAGCAGAAAGCTAGAAGAAGATAAAGCTTCCTCAGGCATTTCTTGAGTTTGGAATAGAATAAAGAAACAGCAGGAACATGAATATAAGGGATCTGAAAAGACAAGATGACCCAATACGACCATCATGGCAGAATATTCAATTAAAATCATCCATTATTCTTGCAGAGTCTGCAAAGGAGTTATCGAAAAAGCATGATGCCTGCTGGGAAAACATAAACTAACTGTCTTTTTTAAGCCACAAAGTGTAAACTCACACCTGGGGGAGGATGTGGTTTTATGACAGTTTTTTGAGCAGTATTCGTGTAAGCCAGCAGGACGAGGAAAATTTTACTGATAAAACAGAACAGATTTCCCCCCCCTAAACCATCAAATCCTGACTGCGCAATAGAAAAAAGCCAAAAGATGAAAAGAATGTATTCAATATCTAAAAATTAATATGGATGGTGCAATCAGACGGTTTACATCTTCAAACTGTGGATCGACCTGAAAGGAATCATGAATGCTCAACAGCTCATGGTAACAAAAACTTTTTGAAGATTAAAAGATAGAGGACTCTCAGTTGGCTGCAAATGTTTTTATTTATTTAAAATATACAATATCTTTACAACTGACAATGTAGGCTACCAAAACTTCAGTTTTGGACACGTTTTCCTTTTAAATTTGAAAGATTTTAATGTTGCTATATTAAAATGTAACCTCTAACTTTGTGATGTTTGAAAATAAAATCTTTCACTCAAAAGAACATCAAATGAGATATACCAGTTCTCTTAAAACATTTATCTATCTTTTTTTTCATTTTAAAGGTGTCCCTTCACATTTAAGACTTATTTTAATGCCTCTGGCAGCATTTTGGTATCACAAACAATTCCAACAAAATCCCACATTGTTATAATTTTTTCTTTATTGAAATCATTACAAAAGACAGGAAAATGCCTACAACATTGACATGTGCAAATAGAAAGCACCATTTTTCCATGAATTTGGCTCAGAGGTGGCAGGCACACACCCAGGCGAACCCTCAGCTGGTACTATGACACCAAACACCACACATTTAAACAAAAACAGACATAATAAACTTGGCACATCCGTACATTCAAGTAATTTCAATCAAGGTTCATCTTACGTGAACCTTTACTGATAAAGAAAGATGGTAAAGAAAATTAATATTGTAATATGTGATTCAGTATTGCATCTTATGATTTAATAGAATACCAGTATTTGATCGCATTTCTCCAAATGAATGAGTGATTGATTGACGGAGCCACACAAAAGTTATCTCATCAGTTATGCATTTTAGATAGAAATGTATGCAAAACGGTGAACATGATAGAAACTAGTCATAAAAAAACCAATTACCATTGCACAATCTCCAGAAACAATTTATTTCTAAAAAAATTTCTATATATATATAAGATAGGCATAAAGAAATACCAAAGTAATTTAATGAAATAATTATATAATTTATTGAAAAATGCAGGACAATAACTCCTTTGAAAGAAAATAAATATCAAAGATAAGAGGCTGCACCGATGATCACTTATAGGATTTTATGAGCCTGAAATCTGATTAACTGAATAGATTTTATCTTGATATAAATTAATGCAGGGAGTCCCAGTCAGCAGGAAGTAAAAGTGTGGAAATGTAAAATAGGGTAAAACTGAAACTTCAGTGAATCAAAGTGGTTCCCTCCCTCTTTGGAAAAAAAAAATGCGTGTGTGTTTGGTAAAGATGCTTAGTGTGATGCAAGACATCTTCCTGTATAATACCAGGATTCTGAACAAACATAATGGGCTGATCCTCCTTCTGAATGTGCAGCTCTTCTCGACAGTCAAATAAAGAAAGGGAACTTTATGACTTTGCAACATCCGGCACTTTTCCCTAGGAAAAAAAAAAAGCGGAAATAGAAGAATATAAAGTCATGAACCTGACTGGTGCAGAGGGACAAATGTAGCACCTGAATCTTGTTCTTACTACCATTTTTCTCTGTAATAAAATTATAAAATCAAACTGTAAACCAAAGAAATGCAGGGTTTTGACAGCGGGCGGCATGCTTGTGCGACACCAACAGACGTGAAGCTACAAAATGAAATGTGTCTGTATTTACGTTTTAATTCCTCAAGTTTCAGAGCCGACCAGACCCTGCATTTTGTTACCGTTTACTGTCCAATGTGGACTGACCGGTTTGTGTCGCACTGCTTTGGGAGTCCTATGTTTTTGTTTCTGTCTGCCAATCGATGCATTGTAGTACGTGACGCCAGTAGCTCTGCCCAAGCCGTACCGTACCACTTTCCATTGGCTGCACAACTGAAGGTGGCTCAAAAATTAGAATAGCGTACCTGACTGTACTGCTAAATGGCAACGGGAATTAACTGGGTCTTACAACCATCATCTGTGATCTAAGCAAAATAACAATGAAATCCTTTGGATGAACACTGGGAACATCTACTTACCCATCCACCTTGCTGAGCGACCCATGATCCCACACGCCTGTTGAGGAAAGCAATCATGGCATTCTGGACTTTACTTTTCAGCTCTGGGGACGATTTCTTGATATAGAGTCCAAAGGCGACTGAGGCCCTGATGAGCTGCATCTCTGGAGCTACCTCAGCTCCTTTGGAAGCATGAGCCTCACACACGGCCTCCACGCCATGACTGAAAGCCGCTTCTACAGCCTGCAGAAAGACCAAAGAGGGAATATAACATTTTATAAACAGACTGAATCATTTATTTCCCACTAGTGTTTATGAACAAAATAATTCATATGAAAATTTCAATTTCAAGAAATGTCACACTACAGAGGAAGCTTCTACTCTGTAGTTAAATGAAGCTTTTGTTTTTTTATTTCAGCGTCTTCAACCAGGAATATCACTTGAAAACAGGAGAATCTCAGAAATGTGTGCTAAGACAGATTCCAGCAATCTGAAAACAACTAAGACATGAGAATTTTCCTAGACAATGGAACTCGACTTGGACTCACTCAGAAGACTTGTCAACAATTGGTCAAGATTCATGTTTTTTTCACAATCTTTGCTGCATCTCATCACCTGCCTGGGGAAAGTACGATCGCACAAACACAGCTTTGTCCATACGCATTTGATACAAACAACGGCAGCACCGGCGAGCAAACCTGTCACACCTGTCCTTCTAATTCTGAGGTATAAAAACGTCACATCTCTCATCTATACCCATGATACTGGACCCACCACACCAAACTTCATCTTCCACCTTAAAAAACCCCCCGGAGCGATTAGTCACTGTAATCCAGTTTTATGTTAGGATCTTTGATAGCAACAAGCTTAACACCACAACAGTAAACGTTAGCTTGTTACGACATGTTTGCAGCTTTCTGTTACCCAACATTCTTTACCAGCCGCAGTAGGCTAAAAACCGGATATATCCAATGATACACGCAAGAATGGGAATTCTCCCTCTCACATTTACTTATTTTTCATGTCACACTATGATCCATTAAACGCTATTAAGCATTTGCAAGGATAAAAAAACACTACATAAAGGACATGATGCATGATTTATTTCACCAGCTGTTTTGCAATCAACAAAAAATGTCGCTCTCGAGCTCAGCTCACCTCTACTTCCTGCAAGACAGGTAGGGGACACAGGCGAGTGCAACTATTTGTAACCATGGAACGACTACATATCTCAGTAGCACACCCATCCAAGAGCTAATCAAGTGAGTACACAACAGCATCATAAAACATAAAATTACATATTTATATGGCTCTTGCAGTGGCCTTGTATAAAAATGTTAACTTTTTTAGATGCACCAGCTCTTACCACTCATGCAGAGTATTTTGGCCACCTGGATTCTAGTCATTCAGAGAAAAACAACCATAAACTACAGTATTAATTCAGAAAAGTTAGGTTGCTCTGGTTGATTTCGGTCTTAAAAGCATTTTCAGTTACAGTAGGTTTCACAGATGGTGGTGTATCTGCTTGGCATCTCAGCCTGCCGCGTCTCCTACAGTGCCCTTTAGGGGGGCAGCTGCGGTGTCCTCAGCTGGTTCCACTAGTCATGGATGTTTTGTCCCTTAATCAGAATATCTCCCAGTAAGAGGGCAGTGGTTGTGGGGATGTCTTCCGCCAGCCCCTGTAGCTGCCCCTCCGTTGCCACAACCAGTAACTTGCCACCTCTTCTGCCAGCTCCTTGATGGATCTCTTCAGGCATGCTTCTGTCACTCCCACTGCCCAGAGAAGCTGGGTTGTGGTTTCGTCTTATAAAACCTCTAACTCCAACTTCCACCAGATAGGTGGTGGCATATTTACTATCTATCTACAGGTTTTGCCAAATTCAGTAAAGCAAAAATAGGATTTCTCAGTTTAAATTCAAGATCAGTGCTGTTACAAAATACTGGATGGAAAGGATGAATATGGATTTTAAATCTTTTGGATATTACATAGCAGTGACCAGTAGACTAGACAGCTGGCATGACAAGACGGACAACTCATTAAAACTAAAAGCGATTTGACTTTCACTTAAAAAACATGACTTGTTACCATTTCTGCTATAGTCTAGACATTTTACTTATTCCTTCAACATGCTTCAAAATAACAAAAGGCTTAGGTTTTGGCAGCAATGGAGATGGGTAAGTGAATTTTCAGAATTCAGATAATATATGATAACAATAATTAATCATTAATAATTTAAACAATAATAATAATACTTGCTGATCCAAATGGTAGACTAGTGTATATGTGAAATATCCCATTCAATCAAATGTGTCAACAACATATTTCAGTCTGATGGACAAATAAAGAGAACAAGTTTTGTATAAAATAGATAAATCGAGCTTGTAAATCTATATTTAGCAGAAACATCAAAGATTTAAATTTTTACAATTTCTTGGTCAAAGGTTATCAGCTCACTTGAAGATGGAGGTTCTCATGCTGGCCTTTTTCGTGCAATTGTTCATTTCACCTGCCTGTAGTTTAATCAAGGAGCTGATTGTTTACTTGAGGTTTCTGTTTAGTTCATGTAGGCAGTACGTATTTCAAAGTGTTTCATGTTTAGTTTACCTCTTGCGCTGCTGCTTGCTTCAGGTCAGTCAATGACGCTTTAAACCTGGGATCATCATTTAGGGCATCAGCTATAGTTCTCAGTTTGTCAGCGATCAGAACTGGGTCAAAACTATAATCTGAAACAGAAAAAACATGCAACTGATGAGCTGCTAAAATAAAACAATGAAGAACTTAATGAAAATGAAACTAAATTTACTAACCCTAGGTGACGTGAGAAAAGGTAGTCGCTAATTTCATAGACCAGCATTTGTTACGGTCAACTCCACACAGAAACAATAACAAACTAACCTGATTGTCCCGGGCAGTCAGGTTCATACTCGTCATCGTCTTGAAAATCACGAAAACCAGCACTTTCTTCGACTTCGTTGAACAGATAACCAATTATCAGAGTAGTCTGCCACTCGACACAAGCTTCTGTTGGAGCCATTATCAAAAACAACGGTGTTTCCGCGCAGCCGCAGTAGGGGCGGGCGGCGTCCACAGCTTCCGGTGTACATTTCCTCTGCGCGAGCGCACTTGTAGTTACACCTGAAGAAGTCCTACTAACTAAATGTGAAAATGAGTCATACTTCTTTTTTTTCCTTTTATTTACTCACAAATTTGAATGATTTTGACATTTTGGTAAATACAACATAGCCCCACCTGCCCCAACTACAACACACTCTTGTTTCTTGAACCCACTCACACAATGTGAATTTGGAAAACAAGTTTTATCACTGGGTTTGTTGTCTTTATATTTAGGCTACATCCAAAAATCCCTTTAGCCTTAAACATTAAAGCTCCATAAAGTATAGCAGTGGTAATACCATTAGGGAATGACTGGTATTTAGAACGGAGGCCAAATGTTGAGTATTATCCATGTGAATGACCGGATTTGATGACCACTGAAGCCCTCAGGAAAACTATTTTTCTCATTTTCATATATAGGCCTACTATAAAACAGTGTTTCGTGAGTAAAATTCTAACTTAACTTTATTAGACAGACGTCACCAAATACTGGCCATATTTTTGGAGGCAGATATACAGTATCTTATAATTCTTTCCAAAGAATTTGTGAACGCTGTGAGAAAATCCATTTGATGGATAAAAGTGGTACCCATGATGGTGGCGATCATTTTGAAAAATGAATTTTAACCCTGCCCATGTTCTCTAAGATTTTACAACTTAACAACAAATAATTTACAAAGTAAGAGTAAAAGCAAAAGTAGAAAAATATTAAGGATATGAGAAAAAACTACTATAAAAATAGTCAATACGAATTTATAGAGATAAAAGTATCAGCAGCGCAGCAGCAGCCTGCCATATAAAATAACAATAGTATGAAAAATCATAATAAGCATCCCAGATGATAGAAAATTGGAAAATCTAGTAGTTAAAACATGTTGTGTTCACTTGTAACCACAATAACTAGTAAAATGGTAAAAATTATAGTTTTTAGTTGAAACCAAACCATGGTTTGGTTTCCCCCTGCAAACAATGATTTTATCTCTACTTTACTGAAACAATGATCTCATCTAAACCTAAAAGTGCCTTAGTAAAATGTTGTGTTACACAGGCACACAAACATCCCAGCTAATAAATGAACATTCTGGGTGTTCCCGGAGGATTTGGTAAAGTTTTTGGCAATATTAGCTGAGATGCTCAGCAAATATTCCTGGAGGTCAAGATAGGAAGCTTTCATAATGTCTGTGTTATGCTGTTGTGGAACCCTTTAGGGAAAATTCATGTTCTAAAGGTTACTGTTTGCTGAGGACAGTTTGTCTTGAACTCATGTTGCAAAGAAGCTCCTGGCTGTAATCATGGCACAGTGTCATCCTCACACCCCTTTTTCTCCTTGTGATCAAAATTCATATGAAATGATAGACTATGTCTATGGACAAACTGGACAAACAGTTATGTTACTGTATAAAGACTCTACTGCTCTGTTGCAGATTCTAATTGTATTTAAGTTGGTAACCAGTAGAAAATTAAGAACTCATTAAGCAACATATAGTGCACTGAAGTAAACTTAAGATAGGACTATTACTTTAGACATTTTTTTAAAAAACATTTTGAATTGATGTGACGAATAATGGGGAAGGATTCTTTGCATCAGTGAAAAATAACAAACACACATGCACAAACAGAATGCACATGATTAAATCAAAGGATATTCCATTGACTATAGTATCGTAACCCTAACCTGACTTGAACCTGGAGATATTGAATTATTTGTCCTATAATTAAAAGATTAATTAACTTTGCATTTTTTCCCTAAAATGACAGCAGGTTTCAGACATTTTGACTGTGTAAGTAGATGTACAGTATGAATACTAGTAGAATCAAAAACACTCCACACCTACAACATGTTGTGACTTTTCATCACCAGGAGATGGCAACCTTTACCTACTGGTGTTCAGTAATGCCCCACCCTGATGCAAAACACAAGCACATGCAGGGTGAAGATTGGAGCGTTGGTAGCATGATCCCTCTGGGTGATGAACAAAGGAGGCAGAAACTTGACATATGGCTTGTCTGATGATAATGTAAAAGCAGTGGCAATGCCTACTCTGACTTAGAGCTGGCAAGTAAATAAATTCTGAGTGAGAAAGACACAAAGATAGATTATGCCTCTAAAAACGATGTGGATTCAGGTTAGCTAACTTTGGGTGTGTTCAACCATAAAAGTGGGAGACTGTCAGTCAGGGAAGAATCACAGAAAGTAGTTCTCTTTCCTGCACCATCTGTAAGTGCTTGTTATCTACATATTACATATACTATCAGAAGGATGTTATACATTAAAAGTGTCTGAATTACTAATTACAATCTTAAAAAAATACTCTTATTATTCTCCTTATTTTTATATCAATAACATTTTGCATTTTTATTTATGCTTATGCTTTTCATTGTACTATTTTAGTTTTGAATGAGACTTCATTGTTTTTTTTTGTTTGGAGTCTAATTTTTGCAGTCTAATTGTTTCTACTGTATTTGCTTCACATTCTGCAAAGCAATTTGTTCAACATTTAGATTGGATAAAAAAGGCTGCACATCTCTGGTTGGTTGATAAAATAGGCTTCCACACTTGGCATGTACCTTCTGCTTTAGAGTAGTCCACTTTAAAATTATTAGTTGTGTGGAGTGGCCAAGCTCGTGTCATAAGTACCAAACAAATTCATTTTGCAGGCTTTTATACCAGAACTAAGGTGACACAAGAGAAAGGATACTTTCAATTTTTCCAAGCTTCGCTGAGATGCCAGAGTCTAACTCTGTGTAATGAAGTACATAATTAATAGTTTTTAGTGGTGTTGCTATTCATTATTTTCTATTTAGGATTTCTTTCCCTTTTAACTAGTTTGGTTTGAGTAGTCACAGCATTTTCCTCTGCATAATTAGTCTTTTATGTTACATTTAATTAATATTTAATTACAGCTTACATCCCATTTCCATTTTCTGAACCGCTTAATCCAAGTGGGTCGCGGGTGTGCTGGAGCCTATCCCAGCTGTCAAGGGGTGAGAGGTGGAGCAGCTTACATCCCATTGAATTATTTTTAATTCATTCACCTTGTAATAAATTATGTGAGTAAATGCTTGTACTTTTATGTCCTTTAACTCTCAAAGTATAAAAACAAAAGAGTAGAGCTTTTACCTTTATGGCAAATTTAGTGTAGAATGCCAAGTTAGTTTCTCCCTGAATCTTCGCAAAATACAGTCATGTCAGAATCTATGCTTGTATATTTGTAAATTTCTTCTTTCTATTTCTATTCTTTCTATTTTGTAAATTTCTGAGCTTTCTTCAGTTTAAAGTTTATTTGTATTAAAAACTTGGAATTTAGAACTTGGATCACTGCTTCCTATCACAGAAAATATTTGCTGTGCTTTGTTCTGGTTTCGGTATACATAGCTTATTGGTGTAAATACAAAGTTGTTG
The DNA here is from genome assembly GCA_036024015.1 of Craterocephalus amniculus. Classification (NCBI taxonomy): domain Eukaryota; kingdom Metazoa; phylum Chordata; class Actinopteri; order Atheriniformes; family Atherinidae; genus Craterocephalus; species Craterocephalus amniculus. The sequence goes on from JAVQJG010026076.1 coordinate 10,330, forward strand.
CTTTCTTACCTGCCTGCACTAGAGGAAAACCTTATTGTGTTATCACTTGAACTTAATTTATGTGGTCCTTTTTAGCACATGTAGTTATGCCTCATTATGAAACTTTCCTGTTTTTAATTAGTCTAATGGTGACTCATTAATATTTATGCTTGACTATTGTGTATGTTTATGGCTGATGTGATTTCCCTCCAGGTTTCTGCCTTTGTTTTGTGGAATTCTGTATTAGCTTGCTCAGAACAAAGCAGGCTAGTGGAGGAAGATATTTAATAATAGTTTTACGAATGTAAACATTTGTCTTGCTCAGAGTCCATTTCCATAATTATTTGAATAGCTACTTGCCCTCATGTCTTTGCAATATTGGCTCTACTGAAAACATTTTTCAGGAGAGGCCCTCTGCATTTTTCACATTCAACTAATCTCAAATCTATTTCAGGGCAAGACAGCTGGTTCTGCTCATGCACAGAAGTTTTTGTCTCCTGATGGAAGTTATGATATAAACTTCTATTGATTCTATGTGTTTTGTTTCCCAGGTTGGAAAGAAATGGCCGTTTCTCTCCACAGATTTTATTTCTGTCTGTTATTGCACAGAAAACATTGTAGGTGTGTTAACTAACATTTACCCATTCAGGTTCTTGAGCGGACTGTAGTTCTTCATCATGCTTTCTGTCAGGTTTTTTTTTTTTTTTTTTTACATGTCAGTATTCTTTTCCAGGTTTTGCTCTGCCCTGTCCCCTGACCCTCTACCCTGTGCTCTCATTGGCTGCAGCTCCTTGCTGACAGCTCTTAACAACTCTTCTCCTGCCAGCTATTGAAATATTAAACGTAATACTGGGACTTCTCCTTAGCTCTCACAGATCACATCTTTGGAACTGTGGGGGAAATATATTTGATACTGCCGAATGCAATCCTAGTAAAGGAGTCCCAAGTCAAACAAACAGTCTTTCTCAGCTTTATTAAGCTAATAAATTAGAGAGTATTAAATTACAGAGTACCTTTTTATGCTGTCTGTAAATATATGCAGTAGAAAGCTTCTCTCTGTAACATCACATATAGCACAGAGAAATGTAGGTCTCAGCATACATAATCAGCTATCGGTAATTACATCACCTGCTGCCTGTGGATTGTTCTGGTGCAGATTAACTTTGTTCTTATTATCCTGATGTAATAATAGACATCTTGAAAGCAATCCAAGTGCATGTCATGTAAACACAAATTTTTGTTGTTCACATCATAATTTTGCAGAAGTTTGATTCACAGGAAGTTCTGCCATTTTTTGCTGGGCTATGTTCAAAGTCTTTCTTTGTCAGATCAATCAAGGGAGTAGGAATTACTCAGTTACAGCTGGAGCAATAACTCATGAAACATCCATGTACTGTAGGTATCAGTAGAAATACTGTTGTACGATAAAAAAAGTCAAATGGAAACAATGGAGATGCTGTTATGAGTTCTATGTGAGAAACATGAAATTGCTGCAGCTGGTTGTAGAGCAATACAGATATAATTAAGTGACAACAAAATGAAAGTCTTCATTCTTCTTTCTTGTTTTACTGTCATTAAAATGGCTATCGGCTACTAACCAAAGAGAAAATAAAAGAACGATTTAAAAAAAAATACTCGGATTTCTAAGAGGGCTTCCCTTTACAGGGTAGTGGGGTTTTGGCTGCTGAGTGTGGATGTTTAGGACACAAAGACGGTGCTAGGTGCTTAATTATGTGCATCTGTGAGATTAGCTTCTCTAAAGACTGAAATGCACAGTCACACACCTTTTCTTTTGACAGCTGCCCTGACATCACCATCTTGAATGTTTGTGACTGTGGGCACAACACCAGCAATCCCAGAGTACAACCTCAGAGAAGGCCAAACTGTGGTATGAAGCTCTCTGCGGCAATCAGAGTCAGAATTCCTTTAGTGTAACCGACTCAGCATCATGGCACAACAAAGTTTCTTCAAAATAAGGGCACATCCACTCGATCATGTTAACCCGAGAATATGGATACAAATCACTGATGTGCACAATATTCTCAGTCATAAATCATCTGATATGTTGTCTTTTTGTTACCTTTTTGCGAAGCTGTCATCTTGCACACAGTTAAACATATTCACTCATATTTGATCATCCAGGTTGCTTTGATCTTGTCTTAATGTATTTTCAATCCAGTTCTTGGTCCTGGTTCAAAAATAAGAAATCTTTACTGACCTATCAATTAATCTGAACAATTCACTGATGCCATGTTTCATCCTGGGCCGAAAGAGATTTAAGGATTTTTGCTGTTTGACTATTATCTTCCAACATTTCACTTGCAATTGCTCCAAGGACCACTACACATTAAATGTTCTTTGAAAGTAATTGTAAATTATTTCTGCTATTTTTAAAGACAACATGGTTTCTGGCAGTAAGTTGCTTTAATTGTTATAGATGCAATGAATGGATCACTTGGGCTTGTTTTTTTAAAACTACATCCTACAGATAATCACTAAGAACTGTAGAGTTTGGGGGCCAAGTCAACACGTTGAATTTTTCATTTTCAAATTTTTCTGTTCCTCAAACCATCCCTGAACTAACTTGGCAGCATAAAAGGGCTCATCATAGTTAAAAGAGGCTGCTGATATTGAGCCGTAATCTAAATGTGAGGGGGTGTATGCAGTTGGCTATATCATATTGGTTGGAGGGAAGTGGGAACAGCATTGTTTCTATCAATTGGCATTCTTCAAAATTTACAATTAATGTTATTTGTTATCACACAACACATGCCTGTCTAGTGAATTAGAAGATATGATCCATCTGCCACCAAAAACAGCTCACTCACATGAATGCAAAAAAAAAAAGAGAGAGAAAAAGCATTTTTCATTCAATGGAGAAACATGGAAATAAGGTCAGATAGTTTAAAACGTAGATATTGGACAGCTTTGAAGCTGCTAGGGATGTCCATGACATTTCTCATGTGGGGATGTTAATAGACAGATGAATTTAAAGCAAAACTTCATAGCTTTGCTGACCTTAAAACTCTGGTGCTTCTCACTCTTTAAGCACACTGACATTCATTATGCACATTCCTGGAGCCATCATTGCCCTGCAGCATCCTGAGGCTGAGAAACCACATTCTCCAGCGCAATGCATCATGTAACAGCTGTGTTTTATTATTATTATTATTATTATTATTATAATTATTAATAATAATAATAATAATAATAATACATTTATTTTTCTTAAGGTAGGTATATGGTGGACTTTTCTATAAATACACAAACACTTTTTTCTTTTTATCATTTAGAAATGGAACTAATATTTTTATTATTTTATTATTAGCTTTTTTTTTGCTGTCAGAATTTGTTATGTCCCAATCAGTTCCACTTTCACTCCACTGAACACCACACACATGCAGTATGCAAACAAAAACAGTTGAATCAGATTTGTTTGAAATCCCCAGATAGAGTTTTCATTAAGCAAAAGCATTTGAATGTTTTCTCTTGTAAGTGCTAATGACTTTATGAAATTCCTACCAAACTGATTTTGGAATTCCCTAGTGCATTGATGAAAACAACTGCAAAGTGCATGTGGAATAATCTTCTGTGTAAAAATGTGTAATCCAATCATAAAAAAAGGTCCATCTTAGTCCCTGACCAACATCACTGACCACAACAACTGCACGTGTTGTTGCCATGGTGATTTCTCGTCCGAGGATTCACTAGTGCATCCTGCAGCCATCTCTTCCCCATGTAAACAACCTGCATCCAAACATCCACATGATGTCAAAGAAACATGATTCATCAAGACAGGCTCTTTTCATCGCTCCAGTTCTCAAGCACAAATTCTACATACTGTAGGTGTTTCAGTATGGGCTCAGACTGGGCACTCTGACCTGTGTGCGGCACACAGCCACTTTCACAGTAAGCTTTCATGCACTGGGTGTTCTGACACATTAATATCATAGTCAGTAGGGTTTCAGCATTATGTGCTACAGTGGCTCTTTCATGGGACTGGACTACACATGGCAGCATTCAACCCACAGGTGCATCAAAAAGCTCTGGGCACCAATGACCTTGTTGCTGGTTGACAAGTTGTCTTTTATTAGACTAGACTTTATTAAACTTGATGCCAAGTTAAATCGCAATTTAAAAAAATTATGAGAAACCATGTATAAATGTTGTTTGAAAATCTCATAAACCTATATTTCATCCGTAAAGGGACAAATAAATTTTGAAGGTTTGACATTTTACTAATATTATAATCCAAATAGGGACCGTTTAAGCTTTCCTTTGGTTGGAAGGAGACGTCTAACAGCATTTTGCTTCAGACTTGCTTTGCCTGGGTGTTTGATCAGGTTCATAAGTTTGCATGATTCAGGGGTTGTTCTACTGTGCTGCTCTCTGTTTACACACTTACCTCTAGCATTAAAACAAAGATGGAAAAATATCTAAGTGGGTGAGATGTTTGTCCGTGAGTGTGTGTGCATAAGATGTTTTTAAAGAACCAGTTATACACTAACTGCAGTACATGTGACTGGTCATTTACTGTTGATGACCTATGAAGCTGAAAAACTGGCCAAACAATAGATGCATAAAGGAGATGGCTCATCTAAGTTTTGAATTCTCAGCTTAATGTCAAAAGAGCTGAAAAAAACACCTAAAATGAATATTTTGTTCTTAAAACCAAGTGTAGAGGAGAGTCATATATCCAACCCCAAATATTCTCATGGAGTCAGTTGAACTGTAGATGTAGAAAGCATGATGGGAGGCAAACAGTGTTATGCACCATGTTCCCTGTAGTATTAGACAGTAATGAAGGATGCAAGAGAAATTTGATTTCTTCTGAGAAACAATTAAATCAATGATAGTCCCACTGCTGGAATAACAGAAATGTTCTCTCTAGTGTTTCATGCATTAATACCAAAGTTTGCACCAAAATATATTAGTATTTTTTATACAATTACATTTTTTTCTGAAATTGCTCAAGTCATCTGGTCTGAAATATTGTATTTTTTTTTCAGGATACTTTTTATTGTAGAAAAATTGAACATTGCCATGTCATTTTTCTTTAGTATTACATTGAATTTATTGAGGGTATTTATTTTTTATTCCTGAACAGAATCAGGATCATTTATCTGAAATAAGAAACTGCTTTTCTAAGATGTGACTGCACTATAGTTTGACACTTGGCATCGATCTAGTATTTGGTGTTTTTAAAGCTAAAGTTTTTTCTTTAAAATTCCCTCTTAAAATGTGATCAATATTTGTAAACCTTTAGTGAATCATTGTGTCAGTCTGATTTAGTCTCTTGCTTGGAATGAAATGGTTTGCAAAAAATACTTTGGAACTGACATTTTTCTTCACCTTATTATTTTCTCTTGACCCAGAAACTAAGTATACCCCAGAAATCTTCTGGAGGATGTTGAAGTGGATCTCTTTCACACAGTTGATCCCTCTTGAAAGGTAGCCAAGATTAATGTCATACTTTTCAAAAAGAAGTGACTGCATTTTCTATTGAGAATTTCCTTAAAAATTCAAATGAGGATTCTATCTAGAAGCTGTTCATATAATTACTAAACAGTATTCCTTGGAGGATGCTACCAGCTATGGTGGTGAGTGCATTGCTTCACATTTGATTTATGACAGCTGTCACTGCTGACGCCCCCACAGCACACTGCTGATTTGACACACCACCATACAGACAAAATAATTTAAGGTGGACAAACTTGTATAACGTGGAATTTGATTAAATACATGGAAAACCTTCCTTCCAACCTTAGTGGAGAGAAACTTAAAACTATATTCTGCAATTACAGGCAGCATTGTAGACAAGGGCAAATGATGCAACAATGTATTCACTTAACTATGCAAAAAAGATAATGAATGAAATATGTAACTCAACAATAAGTTTGTTTACATTTGCTGAGTCAGTGCAAGTTTCAGGAACACCTTTAATAGGCCTGGAAGAAGAGAACATTGTATTCAGTGTGAATGTCAGTGCATTGTAGATAATATTTTCCATGCATCCATTTTTGGTTTCCTTTTATTTGACTTCTGTATAGTCTCAGAGGAATTATGGAGCCATTTTATGTTTCTGAAAACAGCAATTATATATCAGGCAAAGTAGGCCGATGTCTCTATCTACACATCACATATTCACAGTTTGTGAGGTGGTTAAGCTGTGGAAGTTCTGACAGTGTTGTACATAATGAAAAGACAGTATTTTCCCCCACTGACTCCCTGCTTTGAAAAAGAATTTTGTCAATGAAGGGAAAACATGTAAATAAGGGCATTTTTCAGAAAATTGATAAAAAATATAGTTTGTAAAAAAAATTAAATGTATTTTCCTGGAACAATATTATTAGAACAAAGTATGGCTTTCTTTCTGTCTTGTCTTTATCTCTTTCTCACTGCAGAGCCATTTGGAGATAAAAAAAAAAAAGATAAATTGCAAATTTGCCAAAAGCATGTCTAGATCAGAGATGAGGTGGACTACATCTCATCTCATCTGGACTAAATTATTCTGCCATGGTCTTTAAAATCAATGGACCGTTATTAAAGACAAACAGAACTGAGCCTGGTAAACAGCGGTTCCTACAGTACAGGACAAAGATGAAAAGCAGAGGCAGCTTGTAAACATAAAAGTATTGTGCTTTACACATTGACATAGATGTCATTCATTTCACGGATGCTTCCACTTTGGGAGGCTATGTCTCTGTTCATACTGCAGCTTGATTACTTTTTTCTTGGTCAATATGTGATTTAATGTGGATATTTGAATGACAGTCCGAATGGCACAATAATTTTTAAAAAAATCTGACCTGGGCCACGTTCATATGTGTCCTTAGATCAGTTATATGTGTGGAATCTGTGTGGAAGCGATCTCAGTCTGAATAGTCATGCCACCGACTTTGAGGTCACAGAAGTGAGACAAACGTCACAGTTCAGCGTTGGTGGAGGTGGAACCTGGAATATAATCATGCGATAAACTAGTTCTACATAAAATGAACTTTTAAAGCAACAGAAAAAATATTCTTTAATAAAATATTCCAGGTTAACAGGTTATTCAAGTGCAGAATCTAGAGTTCATTAATACTGACCGGCAGAGTGGCCACATCACTCTGCAGGTCAGTAAAGCTCAGGTTGCTTGAGAGGCTCATCTCTGACCATGATGACTGCAGATACTGTATCTGACAAGATTTTTTACCAGCCGCTTGAGAGAAGAAGACCAAGTTGGTCTGTGGCTTCATGTCTGCCCTCAGCCACTTCTCATCTAGCCGTATTTGTGCTCCTCCAGATATATCTGGACCATGTTAATAGCAAAAGCTCAGAAGTTGTAGACCCCCCTGGACTTACACTGATTATGTAGCCCACCTTGTCTTGGATGTTGTGTCAGCACAACCAACAAATAAACACACACACGCACCCACACACAAAGAAATAACTGTGTAGACCCCTTCCTGTGATGACGCAGCCCTGACCAATTTTGTTGTTTTTACATCAGTTTGGTGAAATGTTTTCCTTTAAATCAGATAGTTGTCCATATAATGAAAGAATAACATTCCCGATCACTTCTATAAAAGGTCAGACATTCATTTTAGAGTTAAATTATTTTTCATGAATAAGAACATCAGTTAAATATTTGTAAATGACTGCATGACACTACGTGGTGATGTTACATTTCATAAAACTACAGAAATACCTTAAATATTTATCTTTAGAATTGATTAATTATGTTAGAATGTCTGGTGCAATAAATGCATTTTTATTTAATGTTAGTGTTTTGTTTTAGAAAACAGTTCTGTAGAAAAGTATAATTAAATGTCCATTTTACAACAATATCTAAAGGCAGATGGAAAGTTTAACAGCTTTGTCTATTCTAAATGAGTCAACATATAAAGATATGGTCACATTACCCGCTAAAGTTAACAAGCATTGGGAAGCTAACACCGTTTAATGTTTATTTCTATTGAGACTTACTGTAAATAAAAAAACAAAGATTAAAAAAACATAATGGGGGTCATTATATTATGATGAAAAGTATAAAATTATAAAGCTAAAATGAGTTTATTCCATGTAAAATAAGACTGAATTTAGCATTATATTTTTTTCATTTTGCTTTAGTACATGTTCAGATCTTTCTGTAATATATATATTACTTTATACAAATATCCGAGAGTTCAGCTAGAACAACAACTAACTGGAAAAGCGACATCAAGGTTGCATTCCACTCACTGATGAAGCTGAAATGCTTCAGTGTCTAGTGTTCACCTGCTCTCTAGTTGTTTCCCTGTCTCGCCTGTGTCAAGCAATACTTACATTCTGTCCAATCTCTGTCAGATAATCAACAGCCTTGTGCCAGCAGATGTCCAGCGGTCTTGTTATGCTCTTGTTTGTTTCCAGGTTCATGTCCCTGGATTGTTCTCGCTTTGCCCTGCTCATGATGGAGTTTCTCTGGATATCTGGACATCGACCCATGCTTAAGCACTGATTCTCGTTCAATAAGTATCTTGACATTTGCCTTCCTTTGTTTGGCCATTGCCTTTTTATTCATAACGTTTATGGATCTTGGACTGGTGCTTTAACTTTGGAGTTTTTCAGTTTTCCTTCCCCTGTGATTGGGCTGCCACTCCAGAGTCATCTGCCAACCGCCATCCTCAAACTGCTGTTCAATAAATCAATTCCTTAAAATGGTTTCTCCTGTGTTGCTGAATTATTATGTTGCAATCCAAAATATATTTTGATTGAAACCTCCAATAGATACTGACAATATATGCACGTATGAAATCACATAGGTTTGAAATCTTGTGTTGGAAAGATAGTTTTGTGTATGCGTGTGTGTGTGAGTGTTTTTGATTTAGTTCCAACTAATTTATATTTCTAAGTCTAATTACAAAGACTTATGAAAATTTCTTTTTCAAACTGCTGCAGACTCACACTGTACAAAGGACTATGATCAGTAAATGCCCCGTTTCTGGTGTTCTGTTGAACTGTCTTACTTTGTCAGGATGAAATGAAATGATTGACACAAGCATCAGGGGAGGAAAAGGAAAAAAGAGAAAGTGACAGAACAAGAGAGAAGAGTCAAGATAAGTCTGTAAGTTTTCTATGGCATTATGGTTTGATATATCAGTAAACTGACAATTTAATTTCCCCCGAAAATGAATATTTCAAAAGATAACAACAATGATATAGATATAGATATAACGTTAACTTAGGAATATAAAACATGCTATTGCTGATTATTTGCATAGATCCTATTTGGTTGTAATCAATAAACTGTAAGTAGCAATCATTTCCCTTGTATGCTAGTGGTAGGGTTAGTGTTAAATGCTAAAAACGTGGCATTGCAATATTATATATCCTGGTTTCCGTCATACATATCACATGTTGCGGTGAAGGTCCAGTTTTATTCCCAGAGCAGATCAGAGCTCCCTTCATTTATCAAAGCTGTTTTGATGTTGACCCATGCGTTCAGACTCCAGTTTTGCTCTTTTCCTCACGTAAGACAAAATGTTTCTTTTCACTGTCTTACATGAAGTATGTGTTGGTGTTTGAGAGCCATGTGAGGCCGCCGGTCTATTGTTGCTCATTTTTAGTCATCAATGTCTCCACGATGCACTGGAGTAAACAATACAATACTGGCAGTGGCCAGGTTAACAAGCATGCGCAGTGGGTCAACCCACATGCACGCCCTGAGGATTCGAATCCCAATCCCTCTCACTGAGCAGCAGAAACAAGACTATAGAGGCAACTGCAGTGAATAGAATCTGGCTCATCCTACAACATCATACAATACATACATCAGGCAACGGTAAGAGGAAGAAAATAATAGTATTTAGCATTTTAACTTGCGCTGTGCACCTTTAAGACACTATATTACACACTGACATCATAATAAACTCTCTACAAACTTTTATAAAAGTAGTCATTTTTTAATAATTCATTTAAGGCAATCCAATACAAAGCATTTCACAACCCACCAATATAACAATAATCATGTACAATAAAAACCCTTGAAATGTAAAATAGGGATTCATGCAAACGAAATAATCAAAAAAGATCTAAACAATAAAGATAAACTGTGGAATAAGCCCAAATGAACAAACTTATGACCAAAAATGTTAACTGTAACATGCAAATTAGCTACAGTTTCTTTTTTAACCACTGATGTGACAGGATGTTACATGTTACAGGAACCAGGCACAAGAGAGAAGAAATACAGTCCACTGTTGATGCCGTGTTTGGCACAGAAATGCATGTACGGTAATCTGGTTGGGCTGAGTCCCATTTTTTCATGTGGCGGCATTGCGTGTAAAACACGATCGTAACTTAAGGAAACATGCAGTTGATCAACAGTTGATCAACAAATTCAGGACTTGAAAAAGATTAACAGTAGAAGGAATGGCTTATCATAAGTTCCCAAAATAATCAATAAATATCTTCAATCCAGTAATAATCCCAAAAAATATATCAAACATTTACAATAAGCACTCATCTTGAAGATTAAGTGTTAATGGCTCCTGGGAGATGTTTGTCTTCAAGGCTTTCTGCCAAAACAATTTCCAGGTTGAAAGCCTCTCTTACATGTGGCAACTGTAGTGACAAGGTCTTTCTTTAGCCAAACTATGGTCTTTTCCTGAAACCTTTCAAGACATTCTTTAGCCTAAAACCTAACCAGTAAGTACATAAGAAAACAAAAGACAATATTACGATGCAAAAACCTTTAAATGAGATGGCTTTAACTGGAATTGGCACCTCAGGCTCATGGATGATACTGATGTGTACGATCTTTCTTTACACTGGTTCTGACTTATTCAAAAGTCTTTGATAGAAAGTTGTGGAGGCAAAAAAAAAAAATCTGTACTTGCACTGTAACTTGTATCCCTAAGCAAACTAGCTATTACACCACATTTTACATTCTAACAGAAACCAAGTTATATCCGTTTCTTGTGTTGCAGAACACAATAAATGACCCAAGTCACTGTTTCCAGCCTTGACAACCCTTTACAAATTTTCTCTGCTTCTGCAAACTGCATTCATCCATCTCAACTGGTTCTCTGGCTTAACTGAGACGGAGCGACTGCCTTTCTGATCATTAAGGTCTTTATAGTTTGCTACGCTAAACACTTCAACAGAGCATTTCAGCTGAGATAAATAATTTTTTCATTGCTTTGTCAATTAAATAAGAAATAAAGGTACCCTTTTATGCTCTGTCAAAGAGGACCACATGCAGGTAAAGCCAGGAGGCAAACTAGATGATTAATAATTAATTATTCCAAGAGAATAATAGTCAATGCAGACAGGGGGACTGAATTGAAAAGTCATAGGATCAGCACTAGTGGTGTGTCATATTTATCACACCTGACAAAAAGATCTTTGCTAATCATAAAGTTGCATTAAATCAATTTTATCTCAGTTATAGTATTTCCATTATGGCGAGGATCCATGATTTTTAAGTGGAAATAAATTCAAGTAATCTCAACTGCCTCAGTCTAATAAGAGTTTGCGTTCTCTCAACAACAAACCTGTGAAAACACTTTCCAACTCTTTATGTGCATTTTGATGTAAAGCAAGCAGTCATAGTCACATAATTGTTAGACCAGATTTGTTAAATATCTGTATAGTTTTATATAATTATTTGGTTTCAAATGAAAGAGTTTGATTGATTAAAATTTTGATCAGATGAAGATTCAAATTAAATTTTGGGAAGTATGGCGATAACAGCTTAAAGAATCCTGAGTGAATGAGGAAGTTTCCACTGAGTTCTTTCAGTATTAGACTGACCTACATTACCTCCACAGAAGTCTACATGCAAGTTTGGCTAAAAATGGTACAATAGCTGAGACTGCATACCTCAGATAAAAGGCTAAATAAAAAGAAAAAAAATACTGGATCCATTTAGGGATCAGGATCAAGATAGAAATAGAGATCAAGTCATGCCCCATTCTCTGGAAAAATATTCATGCAAACGTTTCTTTTTTGAGGAATCCTTCTAGCAAACAAACAAGTCTGACCAAATCCCTTCTTACATTTAAGGTAAGTGGAAATTAAACCCTTATGATTCCATGGAAATATTTTCTTTTGTGTGGGAAATGTTTTAAATGTTGTCTACCTATGTTAATAAGGTTAGGTATAATGCTATTTTTAAGGGGAAAAAGCCTCTATATAACAATCTTGTGACAGCTTTTTCTTTTTATGTGTGACCATTTTACTTTGCTACTCCAAGAGCTTGTGCAGCAAAAAGAACTGCACCAATTCTTCTTCTAAAAAAAAAGATTGGTTGTTTTTGTTCAGCTGTTTCAAGCATTTTAAGTAAAAAAGAAATTTCACATGGTAACAACAAATTTCTCGGTCAGTATTGGGCTTTCTACATAATGTATATATGCTTCCTTTCAGATTAGTTTACTACCCTCAATTAAAGTAAAGTTGAGTAAGTGAATTAAATATCATTAATCTGTGTTTTCCTTTCTCTCTTTTACATGGTAGTGCTTTTTTCATATGGTCCTGTTAGGAAGTGCTTACCATAATCCCAGCTGGACTGTCTTTTATTCTCTGTGGTGTCATATTGTAGAATAAATACAGGAATTAGACTACATCTTCCTTTTTGAAAAGAAATATTCCTTTCGGTGTGATTCAGGGAATTTTGTTTGGGGATGCATTTGCATAGAAAATAAACAATGTCATGTTATTCTCAAGACTCGGAGTGCTAATGGCGCTTTCCTGAGCAATAACGCAGCAGCCACTTTAATATTGTGTTAAACACTACTGCTTAGTTGGGACCCTTACTCGTCAGAATTCAATGTATTGGGAGGCTTGCCTCTGTTTATGTTGGGTAGGTACATTAGATTTTAGTGGTCAGAACAAACCAAGGGAAAAGAAAGTGGAAAACAGGAAATGAACAACACAACTGTCCCAAACTGGTCTTAAACAAATCCTGTGGCTTTTAAGGAGTGTTTTATTTGTTTATACTAACACTCCAGAATGACACTGAAGCATTTGCTATCAATGACTAATATTGCTAGTGAAGTAAAAAGAAAAAAAAACAACCAAGAAGAACTCAACAAGTCCAAATATCTTACGATCTGGTAATTTTGAATTACCTTGTGTTTTTTTTCTTTCGTATTTCATATAAATTTACACATAACAGCTCAACATGGCCAAGCTACCAGTTACTCCTAATAGACTGGAACAGACAGACTGCAGAATGTTTTATACGTGTAAAAAAAAAGTATCATTACTTCATGTAATGACCAAAAATAATCTTAAGGCTATGCAGACCAGTTTGGAACTACTGGCCATCAGAAACGTGCGATTCATTACAGGAAGGACAGCTGTGTATTAAATGAAACTCTCCAGGGGCTGATTTGAACATAGAAGTCATGTGGCTGCTGATGTGTAACCAGTGACATTTCAGTGGAAATGTCTCAGCCCCACTGGTGGTGTATTAATGCAAAGTAGTATCAGGGCTGGAATAACTTGCGACCAGCCCCCCCAAAAAATTAAAATAGTGAAAAAAAAATAGTTATACTCCACCTGGTCGACCACATGTCTGCTATGTGTCAGCTACATAAAGAGCCTGTGAGATTTTTAGTCACTTTGTTTGGTCGATGACGGAGTTAATAGTATTATTAGGTGGTGTGATTTTCTAGAAGGATTCTTTTATTCCTTTAGCCTCATTTGCAATTTATTATTGTGATAATGTACAGTATTGTAAAGAGGTGGATCATTGCCAGGTTAGAGTAGAAAAGTTCTAAATAATCATACATAAATTTCTTAATGCTCTTTATGTCCAGCTTCACATGTAATTTAAAGGCATCCATACTGAACAAGAGCCTTGACTGCAACTATATCAATTATTATTCTTTACTAAATTAAATATTTAGCTGCATTGCAAAAAAATTACACCTGCATGAAAAAAACAACAAAATTTCTTGAAAAGGAATGAATAGCAGCACTCTGGCAGGATAATCTTGTACTGGGTATTGAGTTGTGCTTTTCATATGCAGTCGCTAGAAAAGAATAATTATTGACCCCTCCAAACGGATAAAGGTTTTATGGTATTCAGATCAAATCTATCAAATGACCATGCCACTCTGAATAATATTTGACCATAAATACTGGGACATGGGTGTTAAATTCCCATACAACATGCTCTTAGAAACATTTACTAAATAAATAGGACAGGAGATGGTGGTGATTAGAAAGCATCATAGCTGTTGTATCAGCAGGTACGGAGATAATCCGCTAATATAAAAAACTTTGTTTATGAAGGAAAAAGGTGCCTAAAAATATCAATGTATTAGGCCACACCAATGACTGACGAGCAAGGCTTGGGTCAAAGTTCACAAGTCCTGATACATCCACAGACAGGCACAAGGTTTAACCACAAAATTACCTTTTTGAACCAACCTGCTGTCAAATTAGATGTGAAACAGTCAGTGCCTGAAAGGCTGTCACCAACAAGTCCTGAAAGTTTTGGTCAGTCTCTACTGAAGAGAGACTACAAATAAATGTATCACAGAAAAAACAAACAACGAAAAATAAAAATAAAGAAAAAATAAATAAATAAAATGCTCCTGTTGTCACTGGCAGGGTACGGTACAAAGTTGAACACCAACTTCCTGCTGTGACGTTTCTAATTAACGCCCCAAAAAACATAAATAAAAGAGGTAGAGTTCTCATTGGACTCTGATTGGCTGCGGCATGCTATCAGTCTTCAGTGAAAAGCCAAGAGGAGGGCCTCAGATTTGTGTGTGGTGGTGTGTGTGTCCAGGTGGTGTGTAGGGAGGTGGTGCAGGGTTGGGTTTGATCCCCCGGCTCTTCATGTAGGAGATGAACTGGTCAGGGATTTCTGCGAGCACGTCTTTAGCGAGTCGTGCCATGCTTAACACGTGGTTACCTGTCCGGTCCATGTAATCTCTGAAAGGAACAAACTGAGGAACAACAACAGAAATAAAGATAATCATACCATTATAAGATTATGTTTTAAAAATATCAACAGTTGCATAAAAGAAACATATGTTTTTGACTGCATAACAAATAACAAACAATCAGGGCTCAAACTGCAGCTGCTCAAAACGGAGAAATACAGGAAGCTTATGTTTAAACCCCTCCGTTTGTCAACATTTGCAAGAACTTGCAAGCATCATATGCAAATCCTTCACTAATCTTGTGCTCCAGAGTTAGGGAAAATGAATGAGCAGAAGAGCGAGAATGACTTTTCCAAGAAGAATTTGGAAAAGGAATTTATGTTGATCTCTGATTTGTTTTATTTTGTCACAGCGCATCGAGGAATCCCCCAGGAAATAGCCGTTCAGAGGTAGAAGCTGCAAAAAAAATGTAATTTCTTTTCTAGTGATCTAGTTAGAGAAGATCTAAAAATCCATTTTTGTTGGTAGTTTGTGAGACAAAAGTGACATCAAGTATCCGTTGCTTTTAAAGAATTTAAAGAGCTGTGTATATGCATTCATTACCACACATTGGCTTAAATCTTGAGTTTTGACACCTCAAATGGAGACAGATGTTAATTCACTGAAGCTGAAACGGCTTGACAGATGTTAAATTAAACACATATGGTTTTCAATAGCAACATATAATGCCAAACATTTTGCATGCACATACCCAGGCGAATTCACAGGAAACACATTTATATCCTCATCTGCAGGTACAGACAGATGGCGTTTTAATGTATAAGCACATCAGTGAATGTAAAATGCAAATAAGATGTTGAAATATGCAAAATGGAAGCGCTGTTATCTATAAATTGTGGCCCAAATCTAGTTGTCAAAGACCATACAAACCAACCATTTTTCAGTGCCTAATGAAAATCTGACATATCCAAATGTGTCAGTCCTCCATGTTTGCAGTAAATACAGCCAGACTTCTGTAGACAACTTCTACAACTGCCCCACTATTTTTTTTCATTTTGCAGGAATTGCAGGTACACTTTTCCTTTGAAAATGAAGAAGCAATGGACATGAGGGTCTCCAAAACAGCCCAGTTTAAACAGATGGTAAATACTTCTTGATGTAAAATAGAAACAAAAGACACCTTACGTCTGCAAGATCGAGGACCAAGTGCAGGAACTATTACTGGCTTGTGAAGTCTAATGTAAAGGACAGTCACCTGAACAATGTCTCTTTCTGCCAGTTTTCCTCGGGATGAGATCCTGATGTCGTCACCATCCAGTTCCACCATAGCTAAAAGACACAAGATCACACAGGCATATGTATGGACATACAGCATTAGAACTCAACAAAAGTGGATGCTTTTAGGGCAGAGGCGAGGTTGATAAAGAACTGGTGTTAAGGTTTAGTTATCACAAATGGTTTTCATGTATTATTTTTTGGCATTAGCAAAGCTAAAAGCATGTTGGGCTGTATAGTCTTTAGTGCTGGTCTAATCAACTAATAAGTTTATTATTATAAACTGTGCAATTTAGAATCATAAGCATTAAACAGTGAAAACCCAGCAATTAACCTCAGACATTTCTTCTACAACCATCCCTGCATCCTACGCATTTGCTTCCTTCCTGAGTCAGATGAATTTGTATTATTTTCTCATCGAATGAATGCTAAGCAGGTTTGTGCCGTGTCCACGGTGAGTCTATTATTAGTTGATGTCTATGTTAGAGCATACCAAGCAGAATATCCCTACTGAACACAAAGACATACAAACCATACAGACTCAGACAAAAATAAGCCTTTTAAATCAGACCTCATGACCCACTGGAGGTACTGTAGTATAACTTATATATGTAGTATGTTTGTGATGGCTATTAAAACTACAGTAGCAGTAAAAATTACCATCTTAACATAATGAAGTTTAATTCTTTGTAAAATGAACAACAAATCATTACTTATTTCAGAGATTTACTGCTTTGCATTTGCAATAGGCTCCATCTTTTCTGAATGCTGCTGCTTCTCTTAGCTTGCAGCAGACAGGAGGTGGGGCCAAGTTTTAATGTTTAGTTTAAGTTAAAATCTTTCTTTTTTTTCTTGGTTATTATATAAAATTTTGCATGTGTATTAAATTGGCAGAACATTCTTGCTACATTTAAAAATGTAAAATTACCATACCATCAAACTCAGCCTGACCCACTCCGACTATGATGATAGACATGGGAAGCTTGGCAGCCTGTGAAGAAATCAAATCATAAAAAATGAAAAGTTCTATTCATCATAAACACTTTTCATTTAATTTCCTTTATTCTTATGTTCTTTTGTTACAGTAAATCCAAATAGCTTTTCTTTTACTTTCCTTAATGCAGACCTCATATAGAATTCAACTTGTTTCTCAAATGTAATTTTATCTCTGCTTGCTATACCAGATTTTTTATAGCCTAAATCTTCTATTTTTCTTTTTTGTCAAATGTCTACACCCTGTCACTTATCTGGAGACAGCACTCTGTGCTGGTTATCAGACTCTGGAGGTGGGATTGGGTCCATTGTCAACAGTAGCAGTGTCACTGAAAATGCTGGGACAGCAGGTAAGTAGTTTCAGAACTGATTAGGTTTTGATAGCTACATAATCAATCTAACTATAACTGGTTTCTCACATGAACTATTTTCACAAAAAAACACGATTTTTATCTCATAATTCACAGCCTGGGCGGACAAAATGCTGACCTGCAAAATAACTGTGTGCTGACAAACTGTGAGAGGCTGGTTGAGTTGTCCACATGGAGGCAAAAAAGGGGCAAATCTGTCAGCAGACAGCTTGATAAGGTCTTACAAGGGAGCTGATGGATGAGCCAGGAGAAGATGGAGGGGGAGGACGAGCTAGATTCAGTGAGAACAGCCAACGTCCTCATTCACCCTCCCAGCCGCTCCCAAGCTCCACCATGAGTCAGATGACACTGCAGTTATTCCCCTCACCTGTCTCCACATGCAGGCAAACCTTGATGGAAAACCAGGTTTTAGAAATAACAAATTACACCAACAATTCAGAAACATGAATATGTGGTATGGAATTGTATCAGATTATGGATGCCATCACACTTTGTAAAAGGAGAGGTGGTACAAAGGTGAAACCTGTCATCATTCCACATTTTTAGGAGATACAGTTACTCTAACAACAGATGAGGGGAAATAATCTTGGCATAAAATCTGAAATAATTCTTATTTTGTTCTAATACCCAAAACATGTGTGCAGTACAGAAAATATTCACAACTTTAAGAAAAATTAAACAGGATACTTCACACTTTACACTTTTGTGGGTATGAATATTCAGACAAAAGGTGCTTTATTAATGTTTTAATTGCTCAATAAAAGAGAGGTCAAAATTCGGGATTGGTTCTCTGTGCACTAGGGTTCTAAGAGCTCTGGAAATTAGACCAAATCTGTCCTAAAATGTCCACTGTCTAGTGGACACTTCCGTCTCCTGTGCAGAAATCCACAGCACTTTAGTGTTTGATTTCCACTTTGCAAGTTTAACTTCAGCCTAAACCCTTTTGGTCTCAAATTATAAGGACTAGAATTTTTCTTGTGGATATACTTGTGGATAAGACGTTTTTTATTGTTATATCTTTTATATGCTGAGCCGAATAAACTATTACAGCTATTACTACTTGGATGTTGGGAAGTGGATGGAACATTACCTGTAGTGGGAACATTTCCCACTGCTCAGTTAAATCTCAGCTTTGTGTTTCATTTGTTGGGAGAAATATTTCATATGTCTTACATTTTAGGAGTGGATCTCTCCAGACTTATGGTGCGTTCCAGTTGTCTCGGAATTCCGAGCGGAAGTCGGTTGGTGACGTCATTCCGAGGTAAACAGCGTTCCAGTTGCACAAACTCGGAAAAAATGGATCCTCCAGCAAAG
>JAVQJG010026083.1:0-12972 GCA_036024015.1 Craterocephalus amniculus
ATATTGAAAACTACATTGCCACTTTGTATATTAAATTTTCAATTGCAAAATACATTTTCAAATTACATGACAAAGTTAAACATTGAATTGCCATTTTAACAATTAAATTGCCATTTTAAATATTCAATTGCCACTTTGCCAATTGAATTGCAAATTCCATTTAAAGGTGCACATACGCTTCCATAGTTAACGTGGCATCCTAAACCCATCCCTTGGATCTGTTGGTAAACTGCAGTGGGTCAGTTAACAATCTATTATATGGCATGTAAGCTCTGCATTCATTGTTTCTTTATCCACACAAACCTGAAATAATAACACAAAAACACAACTGGACCACAAATGAACCCAAGGGGTTCTCCCAAAGATGACAAGGCGTCCTCAAGGCTTTGGGCATGCACAATCATTTTGGTAAATGTCCACATAGTGTCACTACTTTAAAAAAACTGACCAAATGCAGAATAATAGTTCTGTTCATGCTGAAGGTCATTTTCCATTTCATTGGAAATGATATATCAAGTCCTCTTAATATCACATTAAGAACACATTTTCTTATAACTCCTATCCTTTCTATCCTTTATTTGCCATCTTTGCGCAAATTACACATAAAAAGGAGAAGGAAGAAGAAGAGGGGGCAAATAGAAGAATCAAGGAACGTGATTAATCACAGGAAAGGTTTGTTGGATTTGTCCTTCCTTTGTTTTGTCCTCTGTGTGTTTGTGTGTGTGTCTGCCTGTGTGTTGCACTCCTGCTACAAATTGACCAACAAACATCGCACCTGCGGTCACCCACTGGTAAGACTGCTGCAGTATAACAACCCTGTTTCTTCACTTCAGTGTCCCTGAGATTTCTTGAGTGGTGCCGTGCTATGGGAAACTTGTTAGCTTGTTGGCCTTGTTTTGTTCACTACTGATAAATATTGTGTTTTCCCCTTGCCTCAGGTCCACTGTCTTTCTGCCAAGTCTGCCTGCCAAACCATCTTCTTGTATCACCCTGATCCACATTACTCCTCTGTCCACACACCTGCTCTGTGTGCCAGCTAGGCACATGTCAACCATTCCTCACTTACATGGTCACCTTAAGCCTCTGGGTTTTTCTGCCTCAGCTCTCCTCCTTTTCAAAGATTTTTACCCTCAGTATTACACCTTCATGAGTAACTCGGATCTGTCACTGAGTTCCACTTTTGGGTCCAACTACACACTGAGCACTTAATTACAAACACAGTAGTAATAGTGTTATTATAGTGATGAATATAATTCCTTTTGGCATTAAAACAGCTTCCTTTCTTTGTGACATAGATTCCAAAATATGTTTGCTATAATATCCTGATCCACATCAGCAGCTTTGTTGACATGGAGCGTATGTCCCGGGGCCTAATTTTGGGGTCATGTGTTTTTGCTGAAAACCTTAAACTGAGATTCATCAGATCAGACAGTACATTTTCAACTTTGACCTGTCCAGTTTTGGTAAGCCCGTGCAGACGGCTGCCTCGTCTCGCCTCGTTTTTGTTTTTTTCAGTTCCAACATGTCAAACATTTCTTCTGTCTTTCATGATCGCCAAAGCATTTTGCCAACACATCTGCCACTTTCAGTTGACATGGTTTGTTCTTACAACTTTTAAACCGACCCGGAGACCATTGTGCTTGAAATACCAGAGTCTCTGGGTAATATATTTGGCCTGTTTGCAATGAGCAATTTTGTAATAGTTAAAGTCTGTAAAAGATGTTTTTAGATGCTGTTATTTTTTTTATGTATGCACCCAACAGCTGCCACATCAACAACTCATTTAACAATTGCATACAATAGAAGCTTTCCAGCTGTGCCCAATTGAGCATGGTAAGTATATTTATATTTTACATTAAACATAGAGTAGCATAGATAGTAAAGATATTTCTGAGAGCTACAGCAATCAGGAGCTCCCTTGCTTAAGCCTGGCATGCAAAACTGTTTTCTGATTAATAATACAGCTCTGTGGTCATTTATAATTTATAGTTTAATGGTAATAAGGCTTTTGCACTCAGTTCCAAGAATACAAACTAAATTCTATGACCAAAGTCAAGAGTGTAAAAAACCTCAGCTGGCGTGAGGTATGTTTTCATGCATTATCATGTTTCTGTCTTTACAGCCTATTATGGTGGAAATTAAGGTCAGAATTGTCTTTGTTTTTGTTTTGTTTTTTCCATTTTTTTATTCATTTATTTTTAAATTGATTAAATAGCTTTTAATACTATATAATAAATGGACATTTTATTTGAAAATATCTTCTTTGAAATAGGTGATTTGTTCAAATTTGATTTAGAGTGTAACCGAAAAACATGATGAGATTATTATTATATATATTGTTATTTGTTATCTTTAAGTCACAGTTAGAAGTCCCAATAAAACCTACATCAATCCACAGATAGAGAAATAAATGCAGTTTTAGTGCTCATCCAAATTTATGCAGTTTACCAACAGTTTGCTACTGTTGGTAAAAATGTAATTATGACCCACTAAGCTTTGTAAGGATGGCTCAGATTTGATCTGCATTTAAAACAGGTGGAAACAATGCCTCTGGAGGCAGAGGAGAAGATATGGACTCATGCACCCATGGTCACTGTGGGTGCTCCCTTGATAACTAAGATTGCTGGAATCATCCAAGCTGCAAGAAGTGACTTATTCTAGTAGCCTGAGACCTCATACATGCCCCTTTCTTAATCTTATTGTTTAACCCTTTACTCAGGCTTATTGTCCAAACATATTGGTCTTCAAAACGGTAAGTAGAATTGACTTGTTCAGCACTTTTCTAGTCACATGACCACTCAAAGCCCTTTGACACTACATGTCTCATTCGCCCATCATATTCGTAAAAGACTTATATTAAATCATACTAAGAACACACATTCAGTACCCCCATAGGCACATAGGGAGGCAAGGTGGGGTTCAATGTCTTGCCCAAGGAAACTTCGACATGTGGTCAAGGGGCCAAGAATTGAACCATCGACTTTCCAGATGACTGCTCTTCCTTCTGAGCTACAGCCGCCTACTTCATTGAGGCTGAGCTTTCTCAGGGCCATACAAGCACACTTAGGAACCGATTCTAATTATGATCAATTAGTACCAATTTAAAATGAAACTTAAATAGTTATGAATGAAAAGTAAATTCAAAAGTAAATTAAAATAAAAAAATCTAAACAAGATTAAGTTGTATAGCACTGTTCATACATTATGTGTCGCTTTACTTTGTAAGAACAGATACATAGAAAATAAGTATTGATACATCAGAGATCAATAAAACACATCTGAACTTGCTCTCATCTTCACTTTTAACACACATATTATCATACACACAAGAACACACACACACACACGCACACACACACACACACACACACACACACACACACACACACACACACACACACACACACACACTCACACACACACACACACACACACACACACACACACACGCACACACACACACACGCACACACACACACACACAGGGTGAACCTAGCACCTGCCTTTCCCCTGTTAACACCCTCCCCTCTCCTGGTCTCAAAATCACACAAACACTGAGGTGTCAGACCAGGATGCGTTTTGTCCTCACTTACACTTCATGCCCTCTCCTTCTCCTCACAAAACCTTTACAAACACACACTCTATTGTCCGCACATACAAGCACAGCAACAAAATCAGCTTCATAAAGGTTAAAAAAGGAGACATTTCCTTCTCCATGTCTCCACCAGTGTTCTCCTTTTTCCTCATAGCAGTGCTCAGCCGCTTGCCGAGTCTCTTTGCTGAAAGTGAGAAAACGACAACTGGTTGAGGACGCCAGGGTGCAGCATCAGGGAGCTACAGCAGGTAGCAACAAATGCTGGTTTTGTTCAGAGGAAATGCAGCTTAACAAGCTGCTGTTTGGGCTCAGGGGGATGAGGAGGGGTCCTGTCTGAGGGGGCGTGAGCTCTGACGGTGAGCGTGCTTTAATCAGACATCCTCATAACAGCATCAAACAACAGCATCAAGTTACTTTCATACAAAGAAGGTGATGGATGCGATGTGTAACCAGGAGGAGCCTAATGTTTATAATGGAAATGTATGAAAAAATGAAAGAATAAAATAAAGCAGAAGATCATCGGGAGCTGATAAAAACTTGAATAATTACATAAACAAAAAGGAAAATATGACTAATATTTTTTACTCATTATGAACAAATAGATTTAGAAAACTTTTTTTAAATGATCGGATCAAACTTCATGTTTGAACAATAAACATAGAAGCCATCTGGATCCCCGTTTATTAATATTTCACAGATATCGTCATAGTAGATAAATAAATGAATCTTTATTTCTCAAAGAGGTTGATACATTTCAGCTTTTATACGAACATGCTCCTCTCCATTCATAGCATTCAGTTAGCCTTATACAGCAACACATCCTGTCCCTCCACCCACTCAGCTCATCTGAACCTGACATATGTCATCAGGAAACACAGTGTTTATAAAGAAATAAAAACTATTTTACTAAAAATGTAAGAGATGATTAATATTACTGAGCAACATGTTCATACTGAGTTAAAAACAGAAGATTAAGTGCTGCAGAAGTTAATGATTTAGGCCCAAAAGAGTGACATCTATCAGAAATGAAAGAAACTGGTTTAATATCTAAAACAAAGACGGAACATTTCTGCAAATGGTGGAACCCAATACAACGCCCCCAGCAGCATCGCTGCAGATTTAGTTCTTTCCTACCAGAGATGGTATAATCCAGTTCAGTGGTGGAAACTACAAGTTTGTCTTCTCATGTTTAGTCCATTTACTCCAACTCTGCAACACACATCCCAATCCCAGCTGGTGTCAGTCGGTCTGATCTGACTGGATGCTGCTGGGCAGGAAAGAGTTCTCATGACAACAATAGAAACATTGTGCCAACAGTATACAGTAGACTTATTTTGTCACATATTTTACAAACTAATTATTTAAATAATCACAGAAATGATCAACCCAGGGACATCAACCCTCAGTTGTACTGTAGCTGCTAATTCAAAGCGAATCATGTCCACTTTATCTCCCCGGTCAACATGAACTGCTTCCATCCTCCATGAATCTCTAGGCAATTTCGTTGATAATGACAATAAATATTCTGATTCTGATTCTTCTGAAAAAGCAGCTGAAAACCCTCTGTGTGGTTGTTTACCATATTTTAACTGAATTTCCCGATGGGATTAATAAAGTATTTTTCATTTCATTTCATTCACTCATTCATTTTGGCCTTTAGCAGTCATCAGTGCTAATGAGGTAATGACGGCTTGTTGTTACACAGAACATCACACGGAGGACAAACAGAAATGATGAAACTGATAAACGGCAGAAGCTTCAGAAAGTCCACCTCTGCTTTTCTGCAGTCAGTGCAGCAGCCGTCAGACTTTACATGCATCATGTGACTCGTTCTCCGGCTGCAGCTTCTCTGATCACGTCTCAGGTTATTTGCAGACAAATAAACATTTTTTTCTGGCTGTTGAATAGATTTTTTTGTCCTTCAGCGAAAAACCAGGAGTAAAGTTCTGAATGTTTGAATATAGACAACAGCGTGGAGAGTCATGTCACTTTTGTTTATTTCAGAATCCCACTTAGCACCCCCCCCCCTGTTTAAATACCGCTGCTTACCATCAGGGATTGAGAGAGAATATGGAGATGATGATGGATTCATTTCATCTGTTTCCGTCTTGCTGGCTCTGCTCTCAGCCTGTTTTTGGTCAGAAAGGCAGAAAAGGGCTCCCTGCTACTGACCCGCTCTGTTAGTCACACTCTCTGCAGCCAGCATTGACTCATTCCCAACACATTTAACCTAGACGTGAACTAAAGCAGAATTACTCCCAGTAGGCTAACACGGCCCAACCTTTAAAATCTCCCATTAAAATCTCCCTCTTTTTTTTATTCCTCCATGTCTGTGCAGGCAGCGGGACCTTGGCGCTGCGGTATACTGGACATGGAGACCCGGGTCATGCGAGGGTTTCCCCCTGAGAGCTTGGCTGTTTCGCCCGAGCCAAATCGATAGGTCATAGGTCACCTCACACACCCTACGACCTTTACCCCTCAGCCCCGGCTGCAGCGCTCTGATGCCCCGCGACAACCTGCAGAGGGCCGGCAGTGATCCCCTCCTCAGGGGTCAGCCTGGATCTATTTTAGTGAAAACATATAAGAAACCTCGCCTCCTGTGCAGCGGCGGGGAGAAGATTATTAGAAACGGAATTCCAGACAGCTTTTAAGTGCTGAAGTTATGGCTCCTTCTCATTTCTTTTAACATCATGATTAAAGGAAAAAGTGTGGAGAAGAGGAGGGAACGTACAGCCAGTGGTGTGCTCCAACGTGCCGCGGAGAAGCTCATGTTTAGTAATGATAAATTAATAGTTTGGTTTCTCCTCCTGGTTTTAAAAGAGCACATAAATGCAGAATTTGTTTGAGTTATGACTGATAATTCCTCTGCTGCCGCAGTTTTGGTTTTACTTCCAAAGTAAGTCCCATTTCTGAGCTTTGAACTAACAGGGTTTGTTGTGGAATATAAACACGACAACTCAGGTTAAAGATGCTCTTTGAAGAGAAAAAAAGCTCAAATCTAAAAAAATCCATAGCAGAAATGGAAAAAAAATGACTTATGGGGTTACATAAAAAACATCTAAAGTACAATTCAGCTGAGATATTTGACTGACAGAATTAGACTCAGAAAATGAAGTCAGAGGGTCTTCATATTTAAAAATGGAGGATTGCAGTCATCACACAGTACAACAGGCTTCAGGAAGGGATTTGACCTAAAAAAACGAGGAAAGATGTGAAGTGATCGATGAAGATGGAAAATAAAAAGTGGTGTGGCTTTTCCCAGAAATTATGATGCTGGAAAAAAGTCTTAAAGCTGCTCTAGCAGGTTGGTTAGCCTCTCACCAGTAAGTTTGTCTGCTACAGGGTTCGACCCCCTGCCTTAATTCTTAGTGTCATAGATCCAACAGGGGATGGAAACCTCCCTCAGAGGTTCTGCTCCATCAACATGACAGCATCACACAGCTGCTGCATCCATGATGGGAATCTCCCGTTCCACCACATCCCAAAGCTGGAATACTGGATGAGATGTGGTGGCTGTGGAGGCCTATAGAGTCCAGTGGACTCATTGATCTGATCTGTGTGACATGGAGCATCATCCTGCTGGAAGCAGCATCAGAAGATGCTCCACTGGGCTCAGAAAGGGACGGACATGGTCACCAGCAGTACTGAGGAGGGCTGTGCTGCTTAAAACAGGTCATGCTGAAGCATTGATCCACGGCAGGATGGATCCCTGCTTTCATTTTGTTTCCAGCAGATTCCGAGCCCAGCATGTGAATGTGGAGCTGAAAGGGAGACTCGTCAGACCAGTTTGTCCAGTTCTGGTGATTTTGTGTGAATTGTAGCCTGACAGGAGGGGCCCCTGTGGGGTCTTCTGCTGCTGGACCCATCATGTTGTGTTCAGAGATGATATTCTGCATACTATGGTTGGAACCAGCCAATAAGTCTGCCCAGTCTCCTCTGACATCAACCAGACACCCCGGTCCAGACAAGCAGCTCACTGGATATTTCCTCTTCTTCAAACCATTCCCTGGAAACTCTAGAGATGCTTGTGTGTGAAAAATCAAAGTAAAGACCAACAACCATACAACATTCAGTCACTTGAATCTCCTTTCTTCCTCATCCTGATGCTCAGACTGAACTTCATCAGTCGTCTTCACCATGTCTACATGACTACGGGTTGAGTTCCTGCTGTGTGATTGGCTGATTAGAGATGTGTTACCAGGCAGAAGAACAGGTGGAGCTAATAAAGTGGATGATGATTATTAAATCGTTTTTTCTTTCAAGTTGTATTCATTTTCATGCTAGCAATGCATTTTCCTGATGATTAAACTGAATGAGTTAAATGTTTGAACCACCATCCCCTCAGCAAAAACGGGATTTTATCCTATTTCATGATCAGTAAACAGCCTTTGACTACAAGCCGTCTTTTATCACCTCACACTAACTGCAACAGAGAAGTCTTTGCAGCATCAGAGAGCACAAAGGTTTTCTTCCTGCTGCCTGTTGTAACCCTGTGAAGGATGTGACCTCCTCAGCTTCACTGTGGAAAACATGAGCGAGATGACTCCAACCTGTCAGGAAGTGTTGTGAAGAATGTTACTGGGAGAAGGCTGTGAATTGATTGCCCTCTGACTGCTGCCAGAAAACACTCGGTGTGCCATCCTGCACCGAGTATGTGTGCTTCGGCCTGTCATGCCCCCTGTATGTGGAGATATGGGGGGACATGGCTAATTAAATGGAGTAAAAGCTGTTGAAAGGGGCTGGACACTGCCAGCACGAGAGGACCTGACACCCATGTGTTTCGAGAGGCAGAGGGGGCAAGCGTGACGGAAGCAGGAGGCCCACATTGCTGCACCCCCGCCTGGCTGCCAGAGCTCCGTCATGGGGCGAGGACCCGCAGGGAGGAGGAAAAGGCGGTAAACGGTAATATAGGAGGCTGGTGTTAATATTAACTGCAATTCCAGACCTTCGACGTGCACTCCTTTCTACATTTCCACAGCAGTCTAGCCAGCAGAGCTCTAAACCCCAACACCCTATCCTACTGGGACACACACACAATATATCCACACATTCCAAGAGAAAGGGATGGGAGCGTGACAATCGGGAAACAACGGCTGTTAGTTACAGAAAATGCATTACGGCGTGAGTCCAGGCAACAGAGCAAAGGAGAGGAAGTGGTGGGATTGCGGGCCAGCCAGTACGAGAGGAGCACAAGGCTGTTTCCTCCCCCTCTCTGTAGTAAACTGTCCAGATTTACAGGCCTTCAGGGACTGGGATATCCCATCCATGTCCCATCAAACCTCGACAGCTCCTGATTTAAAAATAATCCTAAATCAGCGCATGACAGTTGTTACTGGGGCATAAGGAGGTCAGAAGAGAAAAGGCACCCAATAAATGCCCCATTATTGTATTAAATATGGAGATTTCCCCAGATTAATATTATATGCTTTGAAATTTACACTTTGCATGTGACGACTAAAATGTATACATTTTGGGCTTGTGGATTTTTATTTATGATCTGAGATCGAGCTTTCAGGGGCATCTTTATTATTCTTCACATAAATTCTTCTCCATGTGCTTTGTGTTGGAAAATGAAATGAAAAATACTTTATCAACCCCCTGAGGAGGAATTATATGTTTGTTTTTTAAAGAAAAAAACTGTTGTCAGTGATATTGGTGACAGCTTTTGGCAGGATGGATCTGCTGCAGCTACCTGAAGAAACCTCTGACAAGTATTCAGATTTAAAGCCTGATTGGAATAAAAATACTTCACCTCATTCTAGCAACTTCATTCAGATCAAAGTTTTATTCCTTCTGATGTAACGTTGCACATTAGCTTTAATTTATTTTACACAAAAAAGTTCATTTAAGAAACAAAATAGTGGAAAATGTGGACCAAACTGAACTAAGAGACATTTAGATGTTGAAAGAGTTTAAAGTTATAAAGAAAGAGGAGAAGATGAAAATGAATACTTCTGTGACGGTAGATAATATGGACGGGCATGCCGGCGTGGGACTCCTAGGATTCTGAAGAGCAGAAGAGTCTCATCACTCCCGGAAGATACATAAATAGGCAACAAGGTGGTTGCTACTAGTTCGATGTCCCAACCAAAGATGTTTTCTTTTACCATGATGTCTCCAAGTGGAAAAATGCTCCAAAAAAATATAATAAAAATAATAATACTGGCCTCTCTGTATTCCTCCTGTGTCCTTGTTAGAGCTCATCTACAGTATTTTGTCAGCCATCAGTGGTGTTTCTCTCTGCCCTGCCCTCGTCCTGCATCCTCTTGTTTTCCTTTTTTTGTGTTATTTGGCTCAATATTTTGGTTTTGAAGAGCTTCATCAGCTGATCTGACTGGGGAAAACATTTTCAGTTGCCATGGATATTTGTCATAACAGATCCTGAAAAGAGTCCAGAGTTCAAGGAGAAACCACTTCCAGTCTGGAAGAATCTCTTCAACAACAGCTTGACAGTCTGACAAAAACGTCAACTTGATGAAATAACATGCTGTTGGGGAAGCTAATCCGTTGATTTACCACAAAACTTGAAGCTTTTTCTAATTTTGCTTGTATGTTGGTTGAATAGTTTTGGGACATTCTGTGAACAGGAGTGTGCAGGGTTTTACAGACCGCTGTCAGCCGTATACGAGTTTATCTTATTCATCCAACCCGATGCTTCTGCACTGGATTTAGAGTTAAAATGAACTTTTTTTTCAGTCACTTATCACGCCAACCTTTGATCAGTTTTGTTTACATTTAAATACTTAAGCCCTTTTTCATGATAAGCCCTATTTGTTCTGCCGTTTGTCCAAAATGATTTACTCCAGTTTAAATTCATCACTACAAGGACTGTATGTACATATAGCCGACAAACTAAGAACATTCATATTTTTTGCTGATTATTATCCCTCTTTAATTATAGCAGTTCCTATGATTATACCTGATCAGTCACCTTTGCAGTGGGGAATACTTGTAAGGATTGTCCAATACAGCTAAGCATGTAGGTGGAAACCACATGTATGTTCTAAAACCCTGTTTTTGGTTTGAGTTTCTCTGTGGACTGGATGATTACACTCTTCCCTGCATATCGGACATTTTTACACTTTACATATTTTATACTGTCAAAAACTTCAGGAGGTGAAGACCCATAAACAGCGACGCAGGCTTGGTTACTCCTCCTCATGCTGGTCACATTTAGACATTTTCCCAACCTGGAGTTTTTAAAGCTCAACCAGTGGTTGTGTTGGTCACTGGTATAAAAGCCACAGCCAAGTTCATTTGGATGAACGTCTCATTTCAGTATCTTATGTAGAGGAACTGTGATGATCCAGGCTCCGTGGGGGAGAGAGTTTTCATCCTGCAGGATGGAGTTAGCTCCCAGGTTGTGGAGATATGGCATGACTCCAGCAATCTCCCTCTGATGTGTCTATCAGTGAGGTGTCAGTCATCCGTCTGGATCTGGGAACTTCAGAACAAGTTCAGGCATCATCAGGTGAATATTTCAGGCGAGTGTGCACGTTTAGTTCTGCTCCTAAGTCCACAAATGCACGGTCTGTACAAGTTACACTGGCAAAGGTAACTACTCAGGCTTGTATTGGACAAAAATAATCCACTAAACACAATTTTTTTTCGTACCAAGTTTATAAATCGTGGCAATGAGATTTTCTAACTTTATAGCCAAGCTGGTATTTCTGCAGCCTGGGATGGAGCATTTAATTTCCCTTCCGGGATTAATAAAGTATTTTTTTGTGTATTTAAATGGTATTTGTCTGGAGAATGCCGAGGGGTTTTCCCTGTATTTGCAGGTTGGGACAGAAATGTTCATGTGTCCTCTGATTTTCCTGCTTAACTTTGTTTATTTTAGCTGAAACTCAAATGTTCAGATCTGACGGGGAGGAGAAAATGGAATAAATAGAAAGAAACCATGTAGAGAAAGAACAAGATAAACAGAGCTGACCCTTCTGTAAGGTTCATGCACAGTAGAAACCATGTTTTACTAAGAGCCGGGGCACTCTGTGTTAGCTGCGAAGATAGAAACCAAAGAACGTTCATTCACACCAGTTTTGCCATTTTTGGTGAATGGTTTAGGCCATTTATGGTTTATTTAAGACCCCTCCTCCACTCAGGGTTGCACATTCATTTAACATAAAATAAAACACATTATTGTGGCTAAAATGAGATATTTCTGTGGTTTTTGTTTCATATTTCTCCTTTGTTTTTATTGGGAAATCAAATTTTTTGTGATTAGTCTAACGAGGACAATTTTTTCATAACTCAAAACCACCACTTTAAACACCCTGGTCAAATAGATGGGATGGACAAGTTTAACTCCTGAAGGGAACTGGAAGGGAAAAAAACTCCTTGTTCAGCTGAACTCCCAGCTGAGTACAATATCTACTCTTCTAAGTTCTTCCAGTCTGGGGAACATATTTCTCCCTCTATCCCTCACAGCAGTAAATAACACCATCTCACTTCTCTCCCGTTCCAGCTACCGCTCCGCTGATGTATGGCTTTTATTGCAGCAGCATCACCTCAAACCGGATGTTACCCACCGGCTTCTCCTGTGATCACATCGTCTCAGAAGACCTCTTCAGCAGAAACAGGAAGCACTTCACAGCTCGGGTCGCGACCCCTCTCATTCAGCCCCATGAGTCAAGGAGGGCCCACCCCGACGAAACACAAGGAAAGTTCCGGTCCCATCAACAAGGTGTGGAAGGATATTCAAAGGGGGGGAGGGAGGGGGGAGGCTTCTTCTCCCCGTCTCTCTTAGCATGAGTCGGATGGACATAGCGGCACATCTGCCGAGCGGTAGCCGTGTAACATCATTACACACGTGTAGATGCACCTACAGCTGCATGTGATTCACTGAGCGGGTGCAGGAGCTGCCACTGAGCAAATACTGACTTCCTATTGGTCCCTTAGACTCCAGACCGGAGCCTCTGGACTTTTACACAGTCTGGTAGCAGCTAGCGTGCATGCAACTGCTGTCTGCAGGCAAGTCTAATGGTTTCTGCTGACTCATGGATGATGAGTTTAGCAGGCTTTAAATCAGAGGCCTTCAGCCGAGCATCTCATGTAATTAGCACATGAAGACAGTCCATCAGGGGAAAACCGTCCATCAGAACCAGGATCAGGAAGGAAAACCGTCCATCAGAACCAGGATCAGGAAGGAAAAACCTCCATCAGAACTGGAAAACCTCCATCAGAACCAGGATCAGGAAGGAAAAAGCTCCATCAGAACCAGGATCAAGAAGGGAAAACCTCCATCAGAACCAGGATCGGGAAGGAAAACCTCCATCAGAACCAGGATCAGGAAGGAAAAACCTCCATCCCAACTGGGAAACCTCCATCAGAACCAGGATCAGGAAGGAAAAAGCTCCATCAGAACCAGGATCAAG
>JAVQJG010026095.1:0-39384 GCA_036024015.1 Craterocephalus amniculus
ATCAGGGGATCAGTGCACACGTATTTGAGGATTTGTATGTGTAGGAGCCTTTTTGAACACAGCCAGGTAAAATATTTGTGTGTAAAATATTAATCTGTGTGCATTTTTGTAATTTGTGCGTGTGTAAATTATTTTGTGTGTATAATTTGTAAGTATTTTTGAGTACACTTGAATATGCATTTGCAAGTACCCAAATTTACACACAAAATGGTTTGCACGGTTTACAAATCATGTATTACACATACAACTACCCAAAGTTACACACAAATTAGTTTACACAGATTACAACTCATGTATTACACACACACAAACGATAAGATACTTTTTTCTCTCCATACATTTCAATTCAATTTAATTTTATTTGTATAGCGCCAATTCATAACAAAGTCATCTCAAGGCGCCTCACTGACAATCAGTCCAAGTAATCTGATTGTCACACATTCATATGCCAATTGATAACAAAATGGCCTATGTAAGGAAACCAACAGACTGCATCGAAAAGAGTCTTCGATCAATCCCCTTCTGAGCAAGCTTCAGGCGACGGTGGCCAGGCCAGTATTGATTATTATGCAGATATGTTCCATATATCTGCTTATCTCTGGAAGTCTAAAAGCAGACCAAGTTGTTTCAAACTATGTCAAATCCAATATGATGAGATATTTGATCTTGCTTGTCATTCTTGCAGTAAAAGCTTTATTTTTTGTCTTAAAGCTATCAGTTAAAAACTGACCAGCGCCTCATTCTTAACCACAGACCTGGCTTTATAGAAAACAGTTTTAAAAGAGGTAGAAATGTGTGTGGCTGGGCACTCAAATGAAGTTTTCAGCCTTACTGTAACTGTGCAGTCAGGGAAGGGAGGATAGCTGTTTGAATGTCCGTGAAGCTGGCAGCGAGACAGACAGAGCAGGTATAACAGTGTGGCTTATTGTCTACGCCAGCCAGTTAGCCCACACAGCACAGGACCCACGGACGCCCTCGTTCACCCTGCTGGCTGCTGCTCTGACACTCTGAAAGCTTGATTTACAACTCACAGTTACAGTTCATACTTTAGACACATTTTGGCCTGTTTACTCTTGCTCTCAGCTCACCTGCAGTGCATCATATAGTGCATTTTCAGCCACCTACAGTACACAGGTATTGTAGCACCTTAACATTTTCTGGGGAAATCTGATCATCTTCTGTGTCCCGATTGCTCTCTTTCCACCTGTTCTGCTCGCTGCAGTGTAGAATAGAGCCACTCTGTACTTTGCTTCAGCTCTTTGTGTTTCCGCACACAGACGTCTGTAACATTAAGCCTATTTACGACGGACACAGAAAGAGGGAGAGGGGTATAAAAGGTAAGCTTATAGGCCTATGCATGCAGCCAAAGAGGAAACGAGGATCAGCGCTGTGAGGGGTGCACAAAAGGGGCCTCCGGGTCAGCAAATCCTAAACCCCCCCTCGTCACCCTTCTGCAGCATGGAAACACAGCATGGCTGATAAAAGCATCAGAGTGCAGCATGTTGTGCATCTCTGACCTCATGTTTTTCTCTCCTTTTCGTCTCCGCTCTTTATGGAACACTGCATTTGAAAACAATCTAGATTGATGTGGGACTGCGCAGTTTGGGATGCCGGCTTGGGTGTCATGAGCAATGAATGGGAAACTGCAGCACGAGGAGGTTATCTTCCAATCAGCATATCTGGCTTTCACAAACGCTAAAACTCATTCACACCATCTGTCATGCAGTGGCCTGCTTAGTTATCCCAGATATTTGTCATATTAGTGGGATTTTAGAAAGGTTAGAATGTTTGGATTATAGCCCCTGTTTGGTGATTAATTCCAATGGGCAAATGTTAACTGGATTCATTAGTATATTTGAGAGCGGCAAAAGTAAAATAAAAAGAATGTGGCAAATAATTGCAGGACTGCTCTGAAAGGTGATATCTGGTCATTAAAATGTTGGAAAACCACACGCCGTGTCATTTACGTGACTAATGAATTTTCTACATTTAAGCGACATTTAACCCTGCAAAACTATGTCCGAAAGATGAGCTTGCCTGTGCCCAGGTCATGACCAGCTTAGGAACGTACAAATAGCAACAAGTGTTGCATGTAAATCAATGTGTTTCCCTTTAAAAGTTTTGAATTCAAAGACTGTAGGTTGATAAAATATATATTTAGAATTTCCCCCCCTCTTTCCTAGTTACAACCCATCCATTCCTTCTTTCTGTGACCCTGTATAACCCATCTCCATAACCTTCAGCCCCCTTATGTGACCGTGAGGTAAATGGTTCCAGATTTGGCCTGAAGGAAAAGTGTCAGTCAAACTGTGGGAAACCGGGCTGCATTTCATAATGCTAAAAAAGTCCCCTGAACATTCTCGAGGAGACAGTGAGCAGAAATCACCCTCTGCCTTTTGTTATTTTCAATGTCTGACTAAGATTTCGCAATATATGCATGTCTGGTCAGTTACTGTCAGTCAGATTTATCTCTTTCCAATCTATGTTTTCTTTCCCCCCTGTCATTTGTCTGCCTGTATAATCTCTTTCATTACCAGAGGCAGAATTAGTGTTGGGGGGGTTGAATTGTTATCACGGTGTTGTCTGTCATCAGAAGCCTAAGTTCACTCAAGTCAGGAAGGATTAGGTTACAGTAAGTATCTACAGTGGCTGAATGACTCATGTCATACATTTACAAATTATGGTGTGTTTGTATGTACAAGCAGAAATGTCCCGTTTTTCAGGAGGGAAGAGAGGAATGAAGTTAAACTAAGAATTTAACACTTTTAACCCTTTAATGCCATATATACCAGTACAGTATGTGATATTTGAGACTTGCAGTTTCTGAGACCTTTTGCATTACTTCATAGTAAAAACTTTGACAAAGACCATACAGTATGATACTTGGCTTCTGCGCCCTGCTGGATACAACAATTATACAATAATTACATACAAAATAATTTTTGTTTATTATATTTAAATTTAAAGGGCAAAAAAAGACTTCAGATTTGAAAAAAAAATGGGTGTGTGTGTGTGTTTGTGTTTGTGTCCATTTATTTTGGTGTTGAGGCTTAATTCAGAGGCTTTTGGCTACAGATCAGAAGGTTTTCCTGTTGGAAAATACTAAAAGATTAAAGAGAAACAGCAGAATGAACTGTCTTGGTGAATTTGGAGATGTGTAATTGTTCAGTGCAGTAACAATAATCATAAAGTAATCATATAGTAATAAAGCTTTTAAATGGAATTCATAAACCTATAAATATGACATGAGAATTTGATCAAGTAGCATAATTAGTGCACAGTTGAGTGGTTAAATATAGGTTTATAGTTATGTTGTGCTCAGGTTGACTTGGAGGTCAGAAGCTGGAACTGGGAATGACATCATCACCCAGTTGAGAGGGTTGATGTTAACAAAGTGTGGAAATGTAGAAGACCATTATGGATGCTGCCAGGATCCCCTTTGCTTTCCTTGCATTCTCTCTTCACAGAAGTCTTGTAAACCAGAATACAGACATAATCACAGAAGAAAATGAAACGACTAAATTGCATAGTGAGAGAATATTGTGATTGTCTGATCTATGTATAGTTAAACAAGTACATTTAAACATATGTTTACTCTTTGTTTCACTGTGGGTTTGTTGAGCAGCCACGGTAAACTTGGGGTAGGAGGGTCTGCAAGACTGAGGAAAGCAAAAGCATAATGAAACCGCTACCTGGCAGGTTAACATTTTCCTTAGACAAACATCTATACATTTAAGAATAAAAACTTTAAATGGCTCAACTTGCCAACTACCACAAAAAGGTGTCCAGTACCTTTAATGGCTCATTTATCCTCCTTATACATAAATACGTATGCCTGCCTCAAACATTGCACTGATACTTCCACAAGGCCTTTATGTGAGCATGTTTTTTGGAATTATCCACCAATGGGCAGTGTGAAGTCCAGAGTTCACCTCCTACTTCCAACTATAGTAAACATGGGGACAGTGGAGGAGATCATGAATGTAAATGATCAGAATGAGACGTAAAGAAGCAGCACAGTAGAATTCGGTGGTCTGTGTCTTCTGTGGCTTCATCTTCTTTATTTCTTTTGCTTGTTGCACATCTACTAAGCTTTGCACTCACCATTTCCAGCAGAACTATATCGTTTGATGCATCAGTGTACATCTTGCAAACAAACTAAATTACGCATAATGCAGGAAACAGATAGAAAGCTCTCTAGCCACTGACTTTTAAAGTCTTTTCACACCTGGTGACCTCTACACATCAGTCTTTTTGGGAGTCTTTTCTCATCAAAAGAACATTGAAAATCATTGTTGTAATTCCAGTACAAATCCATCAAAAGACACCAAAATTATTTGCATAGAGCTAATTAGCAGCTTGCTAGCCCATGGTTTTATGTCAGTTCAACTTAAAGTCACATGTGAAAACCAATAATAAAAAAAAACCAAAAGCAATAATTGGCCCATATGGGACACAAAACCCTGACAGGTGTTCCACAAATAAAAACAGAGGATATTTCTAAAATTAGTTCTCATGAACTGAATTTTATTAGAAACTCATAATCAAGAATGACAAGTGGACCTTTGGGAGGGGCTGAGGGGCTTATAGCCAACTGTTTATGAGAGGAAAAGCTCAGAGTGAATGAGATGGAACACAATTCTTCTTCATTTTTGGAATTCCTGCCACCTCTGAGTTGGAATTGTTGAATCAAGTAAATCAATAGTTTGTTCCCCCCTACAGAGACACTTTCCTGACAAGTGCTGTTTTTCCATACAGGTGTGTGACAGCAAGTGAATGCACTGGTTAAATGTTAATCTCATTAAGTAGATGTGTTGTTCGTTGCTCAAGGCACATCTAGTTCCTACACACTCATGCACAAACACTGCTCTGATTAGGCTAGGAACACACATCACATCCGGCATGCTACCTCCAACCTGCGTAGGACCTCCAGCAGTTAAGCTACCATAGCTGGCATACCTTAGCACTTTGGCAGACACTCCAGAGAGCATGACTATTTTGTGTTTTTGACCATATTAGGTTAGGGGGTAGTTAAGCTCAACCTGAGTGGATGGATGTCACCCGGGACTTCCTGCTACGTCCTTACTCCTGAATACAATTACTGAACACGACAGTGAATGCCTGCACTGAAGACACTTGACTAGCAGCTTTCAAAGAAGGATGCGCATGTCTCATTGTGTCTGCGTCACAGAGTATGCAAAGTTTTCATTTGATTTAAATTATCATGTAGATTCTGAAGATACACATGTAACGTCATCCTCAGTCACTCAATCTAGTCTGTGTGGGACAAACTCCTTTCATCCTTGTTTTTTGGATCTTGCTGGATATTTTAGAAAGAACTGACAAAATCTTCTTTGATTCCCTCTGAAGTTTCCACTTTCTCCTCAAGTTGAGAAATGCATATTTGGAAACTATGAGATTTGTGATTGACAAAAGGGGATACAGTCCGATTCTAAACATTAGACCTTTAAAAGTTTAATCAAGGGGATCAAATCTTTCCATTATCGATCATGGATACCACAATAGTTCAGGTTTGTTCCAGCTGCATCAATTTCTATCAGATTATCATTCTTATCTGGAATCTGCATGAAAGCACAAAAGGTAAAGGT
This sequence comes from Craterocephalus amniculus, assembly GCA_036024015.1. Lineage (NCBI taxonomy): Eukaryota > Metazoa > Chordata > Actinopteri > Atheriniformes > Atherinidae > Craterocephalus > Craterocephalus amniculus. Next base: position 5,610 of record JAVQJG010026095.1, read on the forward strand.
AAAAGAAAATGTTTGATAGAAGTAAAAATTCCTTATTTAACTCCAAAATGTATCATATGATGCATAATAGTGGTATAATGTGGTATATACCTTCAGTGATTGCTAATGAGCTGTTAGTTGATGCTCAGCAGCACGATAGACTAAACAGATTCTCACAAAAATAATAAGACATTACGGGAATTATTTAGGTCTATAAAAGTCATGTACTATAAGAGCAATCTCCAAAAGCGTTCACATCTTCATCATACCCCAAATACAAATGATTACAGGATCCCCACTTCAGGCTACACAACATCAACTCTTACATTTTCAAAACATTTATGTTCCATTGGTGCCTGGTTTAGGTCTGAAACCAAACAAAGGAATTCTGCCCTCCTGCTTTGCATTTTGATGATCTAAACGCTCCTTTTCCACTTCATAGATCTCAAAGTCATTACTTCACTCTTTGAGTTAATACTAAACCATTCCTGCATTACACTGTCTAATCTTTAAACTTTTGCTGACCCAAAGACCACCATACACAATCAAGTCCTAAAGGAAGGGAAAAACATCCGTGATGGCACACTGTGTCCTAATGCCGATACCCGTTTACCAGATACCTGTTTTAACCCATGACCAGATAATACTGGTAATAATGCTTATAATTTAATCTAAACTTTAAATTTATCAGCTAAAACCGAACAATATAAGTGAGGTACAGGAGCTGCACATGCAAAAATATGAGTGAGAGAGAGAGGGGGAAGGGGGTTTAATGGTATGTTTCAGACAAAAAGAGGAAGTGCTGCAGCATGTCAAGTGTGCATAATGCAGCATAGGCAGAATTTAACATTCATCAGCCTCTCAAGAGGTTGAATTTACTCCTGTGTTATGTATGTATCGTCTACATGAGCATAACTTCCACTGACCTGTGCTCCTTTTAACCGTTTTTTTTTTTTTTTTTTTAAGTGGAAAGATAGCTTCTTTTTCCCCCTGCCTAAGGCTGTGGCCTCAGGGAGGAAGTGTGTGACAGCACATAGCTCCTGAGCCATTCTCAGGAATTTCTCTCTCACACACAAACACTACACACACATACACACTCAATCCAGGGGATATGTCAGCCAAGGGCAAGGCTAGAGATCAGAGGGAGGGTGAAAGCAAGGAAGGAGAAGAGGAGGACGAGGGATCGCGGAGCGGAGAAAAGAGACCTCGAGTTGCACTCCCGACTTGGGAGGCGAGGGAGAACAAGTCAAGAGATGAATTTTCCTGTCGCTGTTACAACGGCAGCCAAATACGTCAAGTCCTCCCTCTGGTCCCACGACCGCAGCGCGTCAAAAACAGAAAAATAATCTATAAGGAAAATTTTTCATTTGCAAACTCTTTGAAAGCTCTATAACTGAGGTGTCTCAGGGGTGTCTTGCAGACCCGGTATGACGTTACAAACTGCTGTTTGAAAGAATCTGATATTTACTGGCAACACCATCATTCTGTCCACTAAAGAACTGTTGGGGAAGTTTAAGAGCTTTTCGGAGTGCACTTCCATCACGTTTGCAGTCTTTACCTGTCAGCTGAAGCTGGTGGAGTTTCAGTTTAATTCACTCCGATGTAGCTGTTTTTCGAACTTGCCTCGTATCACCCCTGTGCATAAGCCCCAATGGCTTCTGGAGGTTAGAACCTGGCTTAGAAAGGCCAATGAAACTCAATGAGAAACACATGTTACACACACAAACGTTTGCTCTGATCCACAAATGAGTCCTCTTTCTGACGCACACTCAGAGAAATCCACAGCAGTGTTAGGTTTCAGATGATATATAGATGCACAGATTTTGTATACACAGGAAAGATCCAGCACTGTGGCCTTCATAACATGCAGACGATGATATACTATACAGCGGTGATGCAATGCTGTTTCTTTCTGTCTTCTCAAGCTACACCCAGAGAAACGTGCGGGGCCTTAACTAATGCTCACAGCACTGTCCAGCCGAAAAACTAATCTCCCACAGGCTTGAGAAAGAAAAACAAATGCAGGTTCCTGCCAGATAATTCTGTCGTCATTTTCTGTGAGAAGAAACAAAACATGTTCTGGCAACGAAAAAAAGGGCTTGATAATTTCATGGATCTCTGAGCCACATCATCTTGATTCAGTATGTACGATTGGGAGTTTAATTAATCAGTTGTGTGTTGTGATTTGAAGCTGGAATCGTCAGAGCTGGTCTGCATCCAATGTCAGCAAACGGGCAGAGAAATAAGAGGAAAATATTTTAAGGAGAGTAAAAACTAGAATTCGTTTTCAAAACCTCTTTAAATCAGTAGACACTGTGTTAAAAAAAAAAAATAAACACTGGGCTAGGCCACACAGTAAAGCCCTGAGCAGAGAGGCTGGACCCCAGACCTGGCCTGCTGTGAGGTGAGAGTGCTAACCACTGCACCACCATGTCAATCCCAGCACAATCATTAAGTTAAATCAATGAGCTCCATAAAAACGATGAGCTTAAAACCAGATGTGCAGTAGCTGCATCTGTTTGTCTCCTTCATGCTGAAACATGAGTTTGAACAAGTTGACTTTGCACATTTTCACACAATGCACATCTCACACAATGCATGTTTTACAGATTGTATGTGGGGCGTTCAATAAGAACAAAAAACAGGAAATTAGGCTTGTACAACAAGTACATTCTCAAACTTCTTGAAACATGATGGGAGAGGAAAGGGTAAATAATAAGTGTCTCACCATGTAGGTTTTGGTTTGGTGCCATCTGTCTGCCAAAGTCTTCAAAGGCCTGTGTGGTCCACTCTGTGGATCTCCACATGCAGCCTCAAAATATCTGTCTAAACAGACAGGAACCAAACCAGATGGGCCAAAACCCAACTGCCAGTTCAGTTAAAATAGTGTCATTTAACAATGTGTCCTTTCAAGCCACTTCACGTAGAAAAACAAATAAATCCAATGACATTTAGATTATAATTCTACAACAATCCTGTTTAATTTCAAGTAAATAAAAGGCCACTGGGCTGCTTTAAATCTTTACAGCAGCCAGTCCATTTATGTTTAGGACAGAGAACTGATTCAAAGTAAAGTATTTTCTCTTCTATGTTTTTGTTATTGTGGTTCTGGGTCCCTCCTTCTCCTTTATAAACTAAGGATGATGAAGTGAAGTCACTCTCTGGCTCATATGTGAACAGCAACATGAAAACCAAGAACTGGACTTACACACCTCAAACAGTCTGTGTTAATCATCGTCTTCGTTTTAATTGGCTCTCAATAGATGCATGCACAACTTCAAGACTTGCTGCTACTTTTCTCACAGTTTCTTACTTTTCTGTTGACATAGGGTCAAAATTAAAAGCTTTATTGGCCAGTGCTATAGGCAAAAACATCCAGCCTTGTCCTCAGTATAGTTTTAATACTCAGGGGTGTCCTAAAAGGTTTTTTTTTGTCTACTAACTGTACTAGAGCAGATGGCACCACATTTGAGTTTGACATCTTTGGATAGTAGAAGGAGCTTCTGAATAGACTTCACTGTTTCCACTGTATGTTCTGTGACTCCGGTTGGTATGGTACAGTTGGATTAATCCGTTCAGCATGTGTCCAGCGAATGGGTGTGGACGTGTGTTTTGGTGTATGTCTGGAGTCTCTGGAGGTTCATCTGTGCAACACGTGCCCGGGAAGTTCTGTCATCGCCTCCGTAAAGAGTGGAGAAGAGTGGAAGAACTGTGGCGAGCAGGAAGAGAGGAGCGCAGACAGATGGAGGATATCGGGGGAGGGAAGTGCTATAAAAGTAGAGGAAAAGAGAGGGGGGATTTGAGGGATAGCGAAAGGTACGGGTGGAACATGCAGCATCGAGGGGAGGAGTCGAAACTCACTGGTTTTGGAGGGGAGGATCTGAAAAAGCTCTCCCTTGGATTTAGTCTGACAAAAATTTTGGCTTGCATCCACTGAACATGCCTCCTATGTGCCTGCTCCATCCATCATTCTGCCTGTAACACTTTCTTTTTTTCCTTTTTTTTTCCCCTTTCAACTGTCTCACGGAAGTATGGAAAGCCACACTCAGTCAAGTGTAGAAACTTGAATCATGTCGTTTGCCAAGTGCAACAAAGAGACAAGAAGTTGGTGAAACAGATTTTATAGTAATGTTATTTTATTATAATTAGTTATGTTGTAATTGTTGAGTGGATGGTGAGTGATTGATTTTCCTCTCTTACTTCATACTTATTATGAACCCAGGTCTCATTTGTCATATCACCAGAATGAAAATTCCAAATTCCAATTCTGAGTTTTTATTTGAAGGTTCAGCTAAAATGTTGTTGATTAAGTTACAACTCTAAATCTAAAAGAATTTGGGATGCTGTGTAAATAAAAAATGTCAATGTCAATATCATAAAACGTTGCTTTTCCCCAATAGAACATAAACAAAATTTTCAAATACTGAAACAGGCTTTTTATCATTTCATGGTAAATTTTAACTGTTTTTCAAATTAAAGGCACTAACACACCTTTAAACTGTTTAAACAGTTGTATATACTGCATATACTAAATATGTATTTTTCAGCACGGATGGAGCCTTTACAGACATGCAGGGAGCATTAATGCATTAAAACAACCCCACACTATCAGTGCAGGCTTTTGAACTGTCCGCTGATTTTTAAAAAATTAAGCTAGATGATCACTCTTCTTTGCATTCAGAATGAATATGAACTAATATTTTCGATTAGTTCTATTAGAAATGGTCAAATATATGCAGTAAAGTAGTAAAGTATGCAGGTTTGTTATATATTTGAACATATCAACATGATTCAAAGTCCAACTTTCAGTGAAATCATTAAATCTCAACAGAGCAAGAACTTCCCAAAGTGCTTCGAAAATGAAGGAGTCTTGGTTTGTCCTAATGAGCTGTAGCTAACATATAAGTGTGTCAGTGCTGTAACATTATACCTGCATGAGATCTCCCAGGACTCCCGATAGGTGTAGAATAACACTACAGGATGGGCTCAGGTGTGTGAACGGCAAAGAAAAAGAAGTGCAAATAATTGTTTGGAATTCTGTTTGTCAGTCATCTAAGGTCCCAGTGTGCATCTCCTGACAAAGTGGAAGTAAAGACACCTCTCTCGGGAGCAGATAATGTTGTTTACCAACTTGTCAACAAGATACAAAATACTTCCCATTTGCATTTTGTGTCTTGTTGTGACAATTTAATCCTGATCAGTACATACAATTCAGTCATTTTACTGACAAGTCATTCATTTATTCACTTTCCGTACACACACATCCTACATAATATGTCACAACTGCTCTTCAACTTCTGGGTTATTTTCAGTCTATAACTCGACTTTGCTGAACACTTCTATCACTTCTTGGATGAGCTTCTGCAACATGATTGGCCCTTTGACATATCAAAACCACGTATCACCCCGGCACTCTCCCACTTCCTGGTTGGATTTAGGCAAGATTACTTGGTTAGATTAGAAAATCAAAGCCTGTTTTTTTTGTAGGGCCTGCAACATTTTGAGGATTTTATAAAACCCCATTTGAAGAAAATAAGGTTTAAATATTAGCAAATCATTGCATCCTGTTATTATTCCGTGTCACAAGTTGTTTTTCAATTTTCCAGAGAAACTTTACCTGATTTGTGTTGTGCCACACCACAGTCCACGCTACATTAGAGTCCAATGAGGCGTAAAGTCACCACAGTGGTGCCATGCTGTGCTGCGCTAGACAACCTCATCCCAGTCAGCTGATTATCACAGGTCGCCTTAACACTGAAGAGGAGGGAACAGCTATCGATCCCTCCATCTAGTCCCATATCTACAAGCCTAATGGGTGCTTTTAAAGCAAATTCAGTCCATGAATGCTGGTGTGTGCATGCAGGAGCTGAGACGAAAACACAAAGTTGTGCATGGGGCACACCACCACAGATTTTTGCAAGCACACCATCATCATTTCTTAAAATATGTAAACAGAGTGAATACCAGGAGGATTTATGGTGTGCTCCGCTGAGGTTATTTGTTTAGTTGATTGTGCTTCTGATTTTTTGGGAAAACTGTGTTTCAAACTGCAGAGGCTTGCTGTTTGTATGAATATGAGTAATGTTAATGTGAGGACAGATTAAGAAGAAATAAACACAGTGAGGAAAAGGAAAAAATACAGAAAACCGGAGAGGGAAAAACACCTCAGAAACAATGAACATACAGTAGTGATTCTTCCTTGTATCTAAAGCTTTTTTGCATCTGCATTGCACCTGGTTTCCTCCATCTCTGCACACCCTAAAATGTAAGTGCGTACTTGTTGCGATGCCATGCTGTTGCTTATTGCCGTGTTCTTGCCAGCTCTGACTCACCGTCACTGCCGCACTGAGCTGTTGCCTTGGCACCAGATACAATCAGCCACCACGGCAACCAAGTCCCACAGAGCTTGCGTGAATGTATGTTGTGTGCATGAAGGAGAGAAAGAAAAAGAACTGACACTGAGAGCAAGCAAAAGAAAAAAAATCTAATGTTTCTAAAAGGTTGCATCTTTCACTTTCATGAAATTCATTTTGAGGAAGCTTTTAAGCTGTTGGATGGAACTTAACCATCTGCGTGCAGCAGCAGGGAGGACAGGAACCAAGATCAAATCTGCTGAGATGAATGAGTCCCCAAGGAGCAAACCCATCAGTAGATGCCCCTCTAGATAAGTTCCCAATTTTCTCTTAGAGGCTTTTGCACTCATTGGTTTATCTAATTATTGTTAATTTTATATGGAAAAGTGTGACTGTTTAAATGTGCCCAAATACAGCACCATCTTGATAATAATTGGGCACAATAATTTTATATAACAGATACACCTCACTCCCATCACCGTCATTTCTTTCATTCTTTCTAAATGCTCTGTATCTTAATTTCGATCTGAAACCGTGGTTTTTATTATAAAAAAGAACAGCTTGAAGCACAGCTAGAAGAATAAAAAAATGTAAAAGATGAGAGGCCAGAGATGGTTTAGTGCAGCAGCAATGATTAATTCGCCAACAGATGACAAGCCTGCAGGATGTACACAGATTACATAAGAATGGAGATCTTTGTGTCAGCTAACGGTGTTAATGATGAACTTGGGTTGTCTGCAATTAATTCACAGTGCGTGATAAAAAATAGCCCTCAATCAGTTTTGTCATGCACTTGCAGACCCACAGTAGTTTTATTTACTGGCAGCTAATCTGTGTGTATGTGGGAAGAAAGCATCGTTTTAACATTTCAGTGTAAATATGCTGAATGAATTAACATTTCATGGAGAGGGGGTTTGTGAATAGGTTGGCTGATTTTCCATCCATGATGTAGATGGCTTATATAAGAAGGCCAAGAATAAATAAAATGTAAAACAAAAGTGCTGAATGTAGCATTCTCAGGTCAGTTAGATCAGCACAATATCTTATTCTTATTTCAGCTCCTGTAACTAGCGGCTGAAGCTCACCAGCAGCCTTGGTACCAACACATTACAAAGCTACTGATTTGAAATGATGCTATATAAAACATAAAGAAAGCAAGAGGTCAGTTTATTTTAAGTGAGTTGTTCATTTGAGGTTTTTCTATTGGGAACACAAAAAATTCTTCCAGTTTGAAATCTCAATGCTTCCCTGAACATTAGCTCAACCCGATGGTTCTTCTGCACATCAACAGTAGCTAAGAAAAAAAAAAAAGGGGGGGGAGGGGGGGGGGGGACTATAAATTCATGGAGTCTCAGGTTTCTGTTTTTACTTTGGTGTTCAAACCTTAAGTGATTTTTCACATGAAGCTGTCCAGTATGAGCAGCAGGAGAGGCAAAGAGTTATCACCACCTCTCTTGATGGTCTGTTTGCTTTCACACTGCAGGTAAACTGCACCAGGGTTTACTTTGGTCTCCACCCCAGTGTGAATTAAGTCTTAGTGATCAATGATTGTGAATACTATTTTAAGCATTTAATTGCTTAGATGACCCTGTTATCAGTACTGTGCATTTGACAAATAAACCTCTTTGAATCTTGAATCTTTGAATGTGGGTTTGCACTGCTCCAAATGAACCAAGTGTTACAATGTGTTGAGGCAGAGGTTTGTTCAAAGTGGGCCAAACGATGCATTGCACTAATAATGCCTGTTAAGATGCCTAAAAAAAGGCTAACTGTTCACTGTTATAATTGGAGCGCATTCGCTTTGGAACACTGCTGTGATGCACTATTTACATGTCAGTGTGATGCCTGAAAAGAAATGTCTGCAAACGAGAAAAGTCAAAGAAGTCCATCCAATAGGAGCAATGACAGAGTAAAACTTTGGATTATTATTCCTGCAAACAAAAGATAAAGTCTCACTGTACTTATCACCACATGTGTTGTATGGTCACTAGCAATCCATAGAATGGTGGTTTGATACCATTTGGTTAGATATTTTTCAATTTTTTAATGTTGAAGGGACTTATTCTGTGACCATTTCTCTAAATTTTTGTTGTTATTTAGTATCAAAGCTTTGGAGTAATGTAAAATTGGTAAGTTTTTATAATAGAGAGTAGTATTATATATACGGTCTGAAACAGAGGGAGAAAAAAGATTAAAGGATTACTGCTGTTAAAAAGTATTAAGTTGGTGCCTACATCCCTTTGAGTACTTTTACATTACCAAACATGAACATGCCTTTGCAATTCTTTGTGCAGTTAGGATAAAATGTCAGGATATCTACCATTAAATGTGCTGTCTTATGCCTGTTGTTCTAGAGACGTTTAGATTATTAGCTAGTATAGAAAAAGCTATATAAGACATATGTATGACATAATCTTATTTACTTAACTTTTGATGCTGATCATCACAACACATTTTATATAATACATATGGTCTAAAAAGTTGTGCGAATTTGGTTAAATAATTTCCCCAGACTTGAATTTTAGCTGAAATTAAAAGCTATAGCTGTATTTTGGGTTGGTGGAGCAGTGCTTAGTCTACAGGTGTGTCTTTAAATCTTAGCTACGGTAATCAACCGCTGTCACACATTTAACATCACCTGACACAATTTGTATTTCACTGTGATTTTGCTCTGTTATTTTCACCCACACCTTCTTAATCATGTATCAACTTGCATGACAAACGGTGTCCTCTGTGCTGTCTCACTGGCTGAAAAAGCTGCACATGTGCACTTACATGCGCAGTTCTATTTACTTTCTATTTACTTTTCTATTTACTGTTTAACAAATAGTTAAGAGTAATGCAACGCATATGTCACTTTAATAACTAGTTATTGATCACATGAACTTCAAAACCAATGCAACAAAAAGGTTTCCAGGATTACTTTGTAATATATCACATCCAAAAATGCTCCCAGCCTAGTTCCCTCTGGAATACATTGCATTATACTGCAATCAGTGCAAGTACTTTAGTTGTTCAACCAGGTAACAAAGACCACTGCTAAAAATATATAAATATTGCATTATAACTTGGGACAAATAGCCCTTTAAAGAGAGCCAGTTGTGATTTCTTATGTAGTGCACACAATAGGGCTACTGTACGTATTAAAAAGCAAAACAATTTAATGACAGAAATAAAATTATAAACAAACAAAAAAAAAAAAGATCATCACACCACATTTTCATTCCCTAATGATGAGTGGCGTATCTGAATACAAAGTTATTTGTCACTAAGGGACCATCACAGGCTGACATGCCCATGGCAAAAGGCAAAAATCAATTCTCCAAATGAAGCAGATCCATCATGCACAACATTAGTCCATCATATCAGTGTTTAGAAACACATGAATATTTAAGCATCTATAAAGCCTCCAATAAAGCCTTAAAAAAAATCATCAAACTGGTGCACATTTCACTCTTATGTATATGTACTGTAATGTATAGTGGACTGGTGCGAAAACATTGTGATGTAAATATCAAACTTTAAGCACATGGAAGGTGTAAAACATGTTACACTTATGGAATAAAACAGAACTAATAGCATTTAAAGAAAGGGGAAAAAAAGGAGAAACCCGGTAACATGCTGCGCTTTCACTCAGAGGAAAACAAACACACATTCATATACGAGCTAACTTACCTAGCAAAACCAGTCCCTGCAGATTCCTAATGAAAGCTTTCATTATGCGTGTATGGCCACTACTTAGAGCGTCTTGCAGACTAATGATACCCATTTGCAACACTCTAAACTCTGACACCAAAGACTCTGGCTGTAAATCACCGGCTACACGCTGCACTAATTAATAAAGCCGCGCCAGACTTGGTGACTCTGGGGAAATTTAATAATGCTCACAGACAAACCTTCAAAGTCAAACTTGATTATTATAACAAAGAAACCCAGGACTCTTATATTTTTTTTTTACCAACTCAGCAGCGGAGTTCAGCGTGTATTTTGAATCTGTTTATGCTCGTGTATGCATGTGTGCGCAAATACTGAATGTGTGTGTTTGTAGCCTTGGGCTTCCAGGCCTTCAGCCCTCTCAGTGGGAATTCACCCTAGTAACTGCTGAGGTCAAAGTGTAATGACCCACAGACTACCAGGGGGTCAAAGGTCCTCCATCCTTAGGGGAATCGGTGGCGACACCCGGGACCTACAGGCTCTGAGTCAACAGGCTGCATCGAATCTGACAGCTCAAACTTTATGTGAATGCAGATCAAGTAAAGGCGTCCTCATGCATAACCAGATTGCACAAGTTGTATCATGTAGGACCAGGTCTGCTGAATAATTAGTATAGAAAGCCTTCACATAAGCTTTTGCCCTTTTGCCAACTCAGCAGGTTCATTTAGCCTGCTATTGGCCCAAGAACACATACAGAATGACCTTAAGCGTCCTAGAACCAAAGCAAATACATTCACAGGGTCACGTGTCTTACATTGAATGATTCAGAATTGTTTTGGAAAAGTCGTCACGCCTTACAACAAGCCACAACTTAAAATGAGATGATGGTTTCTTTCCGTTTTAGCAACATCTTTGGATCACTTACTCTTGGTTTTTGTTGTCAACAATCTGGTCTGCCACTTTGCTACAAGATGAATCCCACTGATTTTGGTGTAGGCTAGCCTTAACTTTTCCTTGTCTTTGTCTGAGGAGGATGATTTATCACTATGACAACCAGCCCCACCATCAGGATATTTCAGTTTGTCTTGCAGTTTATGGTTTGACCAAATATATAAAACAAACGACTCTGTCATCTGTGATCCATTCATCCACATCAGCTTTTCTTTTGTATGCATCACTTTCAGCCAACAGTGTGCTGTGAACGTGTCTTGCATTTCGAATGACCTTCAAATGTCAAGAAGCAGATGCATGAAACCCTTCTACTTAATAGGGCATCTTCTGCAAATTTAGTTTGGGAATTTCCTTTTAACAAAAAGAATATATATATTAAATTAAGTACAATTTAAAGTGTTTAGTCAGAGACTAAATAGATTGGCTGTTGGTTTGATGGATGTGCATTTCCTGCTCCCACTTAAGCACAAAACCATACATCATGCTTGATTATGTCTTGCTTTGTGAACCCTACAGCTCTGACACCTCCAGCAGTTAAACTGATTGCAAGCAAGAAGTGTCACAATCATACGTTTGCAGCTTTTAAAAGCCAGGTCTACAACAGTCGACTAATCACATCACAACCATTTAATGTTATTGCTGATCTATGTTCAAATTCATTTTTATAAGCATTTTTCTGCTTCCTGCATAGCTGAACATGTCATTTTGATTAAAAACAAGATTTCAGCAAGTAATTCCCTTCTTTTCCAGTCTGCACTTGAACCAAGACCACCTAGGAAATGGGTTTGAGTAGCCTCTTGATGCAGCTCTCCAAGCAGAATAAAGACACTATTCATTGACTCACTGGCCCGATTGCTGTTGACTTAAGCAGAAGGGGAAGAAAACATGAAAACATATGCTGATTTAGACACAACCTCCGGCCCTCGCTGAATGAATTTAAATGTGACGTCTGAGTAAGTTAACTGAAAATAAAATGTGCCATGCGGTCTTCTTCATATGAATCAGATTAAAGGACAAACAAGAATTTTCAACAAAGACATGGAGATGAATGATCCCACAGTCTCTTCTCTGACCTGGATACCGTAATGTCTAAGTGTGTTTAATCGTTGCTGGTGTGGCACAGTTTTTCCCTCACACCCTCTTTTCCTTTGTGTGCCACAGATTATCTCTTTATATTCAAAAGTGTCCTGCAGGAAGCCCATGCATGTTATGCACACCCCATTGAGTCACAATAAAACCAACCCTGAGCCAAGCACACTGTCCTTGTTGCAGCATAGCCTCTTTCCTTCTGCACGCATGGGGGTAAGTAATGGAAAGGAGGGGGCTTATAACCTTTTGCTCCCAGTCGTTTCTCTATTTTGTTAAGCCGTTTTGACCGAAAGCCAGAGAGAGCACAGTTAGGTGTCAGTGGGATAAAAAACTGTTTTCTATATAAAAGCAATATGGTGTCCAGACACACCCAAAGCGGTCTGTTTCTGGGTTATGAAAATGGCCTGGATGCAGAAAAAGTGATAAAGAACAAATCAGTACAATGTTCAGACATCATTGTCATTTGATGAAAACCAAAACGGCAAACACAAGTAATTTACTTAACCATCTGAGAAGACATGACCCCAACAAATGTGGGCGGATGCAACTCTGTACATCAGTACTGGATGCAAGCATCAACCATAAAAGCCTCATTTGTGACAGCCAGCCCACATGAAATGATTACAAGATTACAACAGCACTAAACTCTGCTTCTGAGCAGAATATTGGCAGATTTATGAACTTTAACACTCCCAAACAATAGCCTCTGTCTTATATCCTGTCTCGTTTCTAAGCTATGGTTTCTGAGGTTGGGACACCACAAAGAAACAGCAGCTCCAGGAATGTGCTTAAATTATGTCAGTGTTCCCTCAAAATGAGTCAGACGCAACTTAAATTGCTTTAAGTTTAACTATATTTGTTTTATGTTGCAGTCAATGGTAATGTACTTTTGAATTCGACAGCATTAACAAAATGAGGATGAAGACTTATCAGTCTAAAAGAATTATACAGCGATCATAACTCTATTTGGCAAAAATGGAATAATTACGAATAAATAAATGAAAAAATAAATACATAGATAAATAAAAAGAAAAAAAAACTAAAATGGAATAATTTCTTTTTATTTTAAAATAACTAAAACACCAAAACAAAACGTGTATTTCTTGTCAGTCCTAAGCAAGAAAAACTCTGACTTCATGTCTCTTTAATTGGTTTGAATTTTCATGTCTCCTTCACAATACACAAATGATGCGCACTCTGGTATCTGATGAAATAAATCAGATAAATCCGAAGATCAGGTGAATGTGCTGCAGTCAGTGCTGCTCACCGAGCAGAAGAGTATCCTCACAGCAGCAACAGCAGCTAAATCAGGGCCTGGTTCATGCTTACTTGATTAACCTCATTCGCTTGGCTAACCATGAGTGTGTGCATGTCAATCTTTGAGTCTATGTATGTCATCTTTTGTGTACGCGGGTGTGTGTGTTTGCATACTGTACGTATGCATGTTGTCGACTACTGCAGCAGTATTTAATACAGCTGTACAAGCGGCGTGGCCCCCTGCAGCTTGTATGCTTATACAAATATAAGAGGCAGAGCCATTTTACACTCAGCTGGACCTCAGTGCCTGAAGCTAGCATCATATTATTCATGTCAAACATCATTAATAGTATTTATAAAGCATATTTCAGATAAGCAATTGAATAGCAAGATGGTCTGTCTATCTGCAGATGACACAACATTTTTGCTTTGGGGCACTGTGTCAGCCAACACCAACTGCATTAGTGGGTCTTTTTTTAGTCTCACAACACAGTCCAGTAGACTCAGAAACACAAAGAACTGGTACTGTATACAGTTGTGATGCTCTACATTCTGCTGGGGTTCAGGATTAGTCAACCTTTTGTTTTCATAATCAGTGTAATTTGGGATTAGTTGACCCATATGCTCATCGTGTGGATTTACTGCAGAATATGTGATATTTTGGTAAACAAATAGACATAGAGCTGAGATATTATGGTTATATTGCTCTCATTACAATAGTAAAAGGAATCAAAATGCTATTTTCGTATGTTTTGTTCTTTTGTGAAAATCCTATTAATTTACCACTGATTTAGTTTTACACCAATAACTTTAACCTTTTATGCTATTTAGATGTATACATCTCAGGCTGGCAGCTTCTTGTATATATATAGGGGGGCCTAAACAGCTTTATACCTACCAATAGGACCACCAGTTTATAAAATGTGCTGCAATAATGAACATCCAAAACAAAAGAATAGCATTAACTCTGTTTTTCTGGTTCTTAAATTTGAGTCATGGCTACACTAATTTGCCAACATTTGTAATATTAAATCTAATTGACCTAAATCATAACTTAACTTTTTTTTAGAAAGGGGCATAGATTCTTTTTTTGAATAAAACACTGCAAAAAGACGATTAAATTAAGCTGAAAGTATATTTATGGAGTAATAAATGTTGAAGTAGGTGTCTGGGATTGCACATGAAGGCATACGGTTTTATGAAAATAAAGTAAAATAAACTCCTTACCTCAGAAAGGAAATAAACTATTCTCTAATCTAAAAGCCAAGTCTGCCCTTAACTGCTGACATGGAAACTGAGGTAATAAGTAGCCAAGAGCTAATAATCAAATACTTCTCATCAGCAAGTGTAAATCTGAATAATAGTCAAACGTTTTGTCATTGTAAGGCTTTCTGGAGTGTTTAACACAATGCAATGGAAGACATCAGCAATTTTACAGAAGCAACTCTTGCTGTCCATCAGTCAGGCAAAGGTTACACAAGTTGTCAAGTTAGGAGAAAATCAAGTACAACATTGCAGCATAATCACCTCAAACCAGCCATCAAACATGATGTCAGAGAAGCAATCCTGCAGCAGGATTCAGGACCTATGGTTCTTTCAGTTCTCTGTGCAAGTTGCCTAAAGTTCGATATGAATCCATCTTTCAGCAAGTTAAGCTAGACTGAAGGTATGCCATGCAACAGGATAATGATGCATTTAGTTTTACTTAACCTTACAGCCTGATTTTTAAGAGAAAGTATTATATACCTTTATTGATAAGACATTATATTTTCTTTTCTACAACTGTTTGTTTGATAATGAAACCATTCAGGCTCAAAGTTTCAGGTTGATTTGGGCCCAGAGTTGCTTGCGTGGTTCATATACAGTATGTTCTTCTGTCTGCTGAGGAACACATCCCAACAGTTCAATGTATTTTAATCACGTTTCTCTCATCTAGTTAAATTTATTACTGCTGCCAGGATTATCTTGAGACACCGAAGGTAACTAAATCCCTTATTTGAATGACTAGGTAGACACAATGGTTAATACTTTCCTCTGAATTAATGCGTGGCACAATGAAGTTATCCCAATCATCAGGCATGGGATTATTTTTTCAGGCACATTTTTGGACTTACATAAAGACTGATGGACACTGGTGGCTCTGCTTACAGTAGAGATTTATTCAGTTTATCCTCCTACCAATGGAGATTTAGAGTAGACATCCTTTTATCTGTGCTACCATCCTCTTTGGCTGTCATGTGGGTTCTCTTTTATTTCATATAAAGAGTTGAAAAATAAGATTTTTTAAAGTTTAAGGAAACCCACTTGCATGACACATCGGATTAAATGTTATACCTGACATGTGGAATGTGGGCCTGAATCCATACAGTCACATTTGGGGCCATATTATCACCATGTGAGCAATTCAGCCAGTCACTCAGTCCAGGATGATGCATGCAACATACCAGCCCTATCTTGCAGATTGCTGACCTGCAGGAATGAGTTATTAGTAGTAATTATTAATGGATCTCTACAGACTAAGTCTTGCTGTGCCCAGTGGCTGTTTTACTTTAATAGCCACACAATCACTTCTTGGTTTGGCAGACTCTCAATATCACACCATGGTGTTTGCATTCCCAGCTGACCGGCTGTAATAACTCTGGAGCCACGCTGGGTGTGTTGACATAATTCCTTTCCTGAGTTTGCTCTGTTTCTGTGGTAGGAGGAGCTAATGCAAAGAAACATAGAGTAAAATGTTAATATTCAAAATTAAATGCATGAGAAATATTAGTATTCTATTAATCAACACTTCCGTTTAGATTTGAAATGTAACATGACAGAGTTAGAAAATGAGCTCGTTTTCATCTGGAGTCTCTTAGTAGGTCAACACAACTCTCACTAAATACTTTACAGTAAAAAAGAAAACTACTACTAGTAATCTACTACTACTGCTAACCCTATAAATACTTGACTGCATAAAAACAACACTTTAAAGTATAGTTAAAAATATAGTAGGCTTACTATTTATGAGTGCAAGTTTGATTACTTTTAATCCATTTGTTAAGTTTGATTTGAAAAATTGAATAGCTGTTGGTTTCTCTTTATTCACTTGTTATCCCAGTAGTTTGTAGCTTTAACTGAGCATCATTTGGTTTTTACATTTCCCCAAATCAGAAAAAATAAATTCCTAGTGAACTCTCTATGACTACTCATTTGTCTTCGAGCAAAGCTCACTCTAAGCTTGTAACTGTCAAGCTGCAGCTTGACATGAACACCTGTAGCAGTGATTTCAGGCAGTCTTTTTTTAGATGCATATTTCATATTTTTTATATGACTGAGGTAAAAAAAAAAGTAAACCTCAGACATCTGCTTGTATAATTCAAATCTCTCAAGTTCGCAGTTTAGTGTGCATATTGCATAATTTCAGGGAAAGCATGCATCTGTCTCAGCATTTTAACCATGTCCAAATTATGAATTTAAAATGAATGGAATATGACCTCCTTTTATTCAAATAACAAATCTATATCAGGAAAATATATCTATTTGCCCACAGGGGCATTCATACAAATAATTTCTGACTGGATCATCCTCACAGTTTACTCATCTCATTTACATAAATCCTGCAAACACTTGAAACTCAAAAGTTCACATTATTCACCCTTCATCATGAAACTGACAAGAATCAACCTGCAAACTAAAAATAAGTTCTATGCATAGAGCTCTGACAAAAATCCATGTTCGCAGTCTGAACCTGACAATTGTGGGAATTATGTGTTGCACATTTGCCTCAACATTTAACTAACTTCAGTGCCATTTCTTTACATGACCATGTCAGAAATCCACGGTCGCACAAAGGTAAATAAAAGCGGTCTCAGGATGACAAGCGATGACCTCATTAATGTTTTTAAAGCAATTCATCATATTTGTTGCATGCAGTTAATCTAATTTAATTATTTAAATCCTAATTCCACATCATGATACGGTTATGATGTTGGCACTACACACAAAAACTTCTGTTGACCCATCTAACATCACAAGTACCTGCTTTGTTGCATGGCCATGGCTGATAGCATCGACCAGGGACCTGAATCCAGAGGAATGTTGCACCTGTTAAGAGGGGGTACAGTGCCAGTGATTTAGTTTTGCATTTTAAACTGTGGACCTAAGGGTGTATCATATGTAAAGCAATGGTGCTAGAAAATTCTGGATCTCCACTTTCAACATCACACCTCCTCTCTAGTAATTAAAATTTTCATTTTTTGGGTTCGTAGGAGCGGTGCTTTCAGTATATAAACTGGGAAAGATGCAGTTTTGTGTGGCAGATGACTACTGAAATTGATTTACAGTATAGTTAAGATGCCTATTAGACATTGTCCTTAACTGTTTTCTTCGTTTTTTCTTTTTTGAGGGACGGCACTTCTTTATGCCAATGGGTTTTGGTTTTTTTAAATCAATTTTGCCTTTTTTCTTTATTTGTGGTCCTTTGTGCCTGTGTCATGTACTTTTTACCTCAGCAGTACGTCTGGTATTTTTTGTTAAGGAGAAGAGGCAGTAGAACTGTAATTACATGATTTCCTGACTATATTGATATTTACTGGGAGGAAAGGAAGACCCTATAACATGCTGATTTGCTCCTGGTTGACCGAAATGGAGATTATTTATGGGAACTGTAGGTGTTTAAAGGGGATAAACGGTGACAATCAAGAGCACATATAACTTATACAAGGAGGAAGTTTCCTGAACTTAATACCCATTTTATTTTTTATGTGCAGAAGATTCCCTGGTGGTTTACTGTTAGACACAGCTGCAACAATAACAGGTTAAAAGTGTCTGAGACCACTTGCTCCCACAAATTTTTTTAAATTTTATTCAGATATTTCTATTTAGGATTAAGATGTAAAAACTTCAGCAAAAATGCATTTTTTTGCATACGTTCCCACCTCATTATCAAAGACTGCAGAAAAAGTACAAAGGCAACTAAGAAAAAACTGTCTGAACCCCCACTTCCACTGAAATGACGCATTTATATTGTAAAGTAAGCTGCATATAGCACACAAAGTCCCACACTGTACATCTCCCATCCCCCCCACCCAAAGCTATGTGTGACTGTTTGATGCATTGACCTATATTAAAATGTATAACAACTTGTCTCTATCCTTTCATCTTTTATTTTTTACGGACATTTCCTTCCAAACAAACTCATTATATGTCAAAAAACTTTTACATTTGGCTGTACATCAGGAAATACGGCCCCCTCCCCAAAGTCCCCCTCATCATTACTGCTCTTCTGCTAATAATATACAGACAGAGATTTAGCCTCTATTTGAACCCAAGTCCCATCCCAACCCCCCATCCCTGTCTCCATGTCTACATGATGCCGTATAGCCTGAAAAACAAATGAGAAGCTTGGAAAGCTTCGTCTGAGCTGTCTCTTTGTGTATATCCTCCAACGTAACACGATTATATCTATGTCAAGGCAAACCGAGCCCCAAGGCTGCTGATTATCCAGTCATCTTCCAGCCTTTTTAGTTCAAATGACATCAGCAGAAAACACAGAATGAAGATATGTAAATTGATGATGCATACCGGTTTACACAAATTCTAATGTGTAAACATGTTACATTCCGCATGATGGTCTCTATCCAAATTATCCACTTTCTTTAGCCTTTATTTTATTTTAGGTATGTTATTATTTGTAGTTGTTAAGCTTTAAAATGTGTTTTTTGGAAATGCCAAATAGGAAAAATATAATTAGTAAACCACATGTAGCAACCACGTTTTGTAGATAAGCAGTTAATGGCTCCTTCTGATTTGGGGGTTTTTGATAAATGAACAAAAGACTACAAATTGGTTAAATGGTCTATTTTCTGTGAAATGATCTTATTGCGTCTTTAATTTTTCCACCAGTAATCATTTTCATATATCAAGTGGGTGTTGTCCAGCTGGAAAGATTTCCACTGGTAAATGTGACACATGTATAATCAAGAATTACCATGCTAACATAGAAGTTGTTTATAAGTCCAGCTGATTGAAATTTCCAATGCCCAAGTCATGTTTTGAATAAGACCAGAAATGCAGACAGTTGTAGAAAAGGATTCCCAGATGTGGGGCCAAAACAAAATGGAGAGTAAGGAGGAGAACGTTTTGTGTTTTTCTCCCCTTGATCAGTTTTGGGAGTGTGGCAGTGCCGACAGATAATATGAAGAAATTATGAGGACCCTGTAGAAATATTGGAAATGCAGTTTGTTACCCCAAGACATGGTCACATAAACATTTTCTGGGCCTAATTCCCATCTACATATTTCTGAACTATAAAGATATCCATGAAGATAGGTAACATTCAGGGATGCAGTGCTTGTAAACAAATAGTGTTTCTGTCAACGTTTCCATAAAAGCTGTATGTTCTAATGCACTGTCAATTGATTTCTATTTATGCATTTGATTTGATCATTATTTATTTATTTATTCAATTTATAGCACAATGAAAACTATAAATTATTATTTTTACCTTTATTTTCTACTCTTGGACATCCAACAGAACAATTTTCTTCCCCAATTGAAAACCTGATAATTCTAAAAAATAGCCTTTTATTAAACATATGGTGACCCTGTTTGTTATTTCTGATTCTCAGACATGCATCTCTGCAAACTCTCCCAGGACTGTAGATTAATAATGAAAAAGAGGTTGAGTTGGAGAGGTTTTGGTGACAGGGCTTTCTATCTTCCTCTTTCTTCTAGAACCCCTGGAGTCTTAAAAACTCAGAAGGGCCCTGCATGCTTTGAAAGCAGGATCTCCGCTTGAAGCCATACCACACACATGAAACGGTCATGCATGCTTTTTTTCCCCTCTTGTCTCTGTCAGTAACACACTCCTCTGGAGGCAAGTATATAAAACTTTTTAATTGCAACCTTTTCCGTGCAGGGGATAATCCTTGAGTACTTCTAAACAGCAGGGACATATTTTGTGGACAGCTGGGGGATGAGTCACCGAGGGAAAAATGCTGTAATAAGACAAGACAAAAGGGGTTAAACAAGACAGGAATCAAGATGGAAATCTTTAACATTTGCAACCAAAAGGGTCAATTCCAAGAATTCTATGAGTTGCAAGGCCGTTTCACATCATTCACAGCTATTTTTGACCAGAATATGAGATGTACAGAGCTTGTTACAGTCAGACTTGAGGTCACTTCGCTTCAACCAATGTTCGCGCTCTACAAATCAATTGCACTTCTCAAACATTTATAGCTCCACACCTTCAAGCATCAATTTACAAATGTTTTTTTTAACAGAATGCAGAGTTTTAGTACATCTCTAGGCTAGTTTTTTATCTTTTTGTAATCCATGAACTAATATGCCATGTCTCTAATTTAATACTTCAATAGGAAATGGAGTTATTCACATTGATATATTGCATCTGCAAACCTCTGTGCAACCATCTGACTTTTTTTTATTCCCCTGAAAATTGGAATTGGATTGAAAAGAATACAGTATTCGCTAAATCATAGGTTGAACAGTTTTAAACTTGAAAGTTGATATTTGGGGTGACCACCTCTTATCAATCCAGCCTGGACCCTAGACAAGCTTCCTTGTAGTAGACAATAAATAGACTTCAGGAATGCTTCTCAGACCATGACAAAGTTCTTTTTTGGATGCTGCTGCCTGTTGTTCTGTTTCTGTCATATCTTGCTGCTTCAGTAATGCTGATATGTGGGCTCTGGGGTGGATTCATTACTCCAAAAACCTGTTATCGCTGATTTTCAGGCTAGTTCTTGTGTCATTTGTAATTTCTCTCTGTTTTCCCTTAATTTAGAATAGCTACTTGGCAGCTTGCTTCTTCCATGAAGACTATTTCTAAGTTGAATCCTATTTTTATTCATTCACAGATTAGCGCAATTGGTTTAACAAAGAAAATACCAACATAAATTCTCCTGTAAATGGTCAGGTACAAAGACTGGATGGAAAAGGAGTGACAAAGCTGCAGATTGCCAAATCCATTCTGAAAGCCCTTCAGACAGCCAAAGCTAAAGTTTTAGGCCACTATGTAGCAGTAATAGTTAGCCCAAAATTGCATGACCATGTGTCTTTGCGTGTATTCCTTATTAGCCTACATAGTAAAGAGAAAAGATATCAGCGCTGATCGTACAGTAAACATGGTTTCGAAGGTAGATGTAGAAAGGAGCTTTTCTCAGGCCCCTATCCCTCCCCATTCCTCAGCAAGCCCGCATGTGTTTTATTAGCAGGCAGGCCCATCTGACTGTAAATTCCAACAGCGGGCTGGCCTGAGGATATGTACCGACCAGGGTTAAGAAAGATCACAGAAAAGAGAAGAAAATGACAGGCATGGCATGAGCGGAATCACCTCTCACTTGTCTGCTCTCATGCTTTGTTGCATGTTCCCCCACATCCCTTCTGCTCTAAACTCCTATCGTTCATTTTATGCGACGTATTTTTATGGCTGTCTTTTTCCTTATGATACAAGCATCAGTCTGCTTTTCTTCCTCGCTGCCTTGTGCCACCTGTTTTCTCTTCCAATTCTGGATGTATTCCAGTTCTCTTTGGCTCTTTGTCCCTCTCATATTGTCTCTAGTCTCAGCAGATCTACCTTTCCCTCCCTGGCTGTCCTCTTCCCTCCGTCTGCCCCCCTCCCCCCCTTTACTTTATATCTTTGTTAGTGCCTCACTGGGTTTTTTGTTCTGTGACTCAAAAACCACAGCATTCCCACAACAGCAAACACTTAGGAGACAAGAGCTGTGGCTTAAACAATGGTTTCCGTTTGCCCCAGGACAAAATAGCTCAACTCCCTCCATCCCTCCCCTCCTTCTTCTACACTCAAACATGCACACACTCCTACACAGACACACACATTTAGGCTGAAATTTATGTTAGCCTGCTAATTTTCCAGTCTCTTTCCTCTCCATCAACATGACAATCAAAATTAGAGCGAGACATGGCAGGTCATGACCTGCATCCCATCCAGTGCTCACTTCGAAAAGGGCGACCAACACACAAACAGAGCCTCGGGGTTGAAATCATGACTCTCACTTTTTTATTTACCAGTAAGCAGGAGAGAGGTGAGAAGTACCGTTTATCACTGTTAGATTTCTGAATGCAGTGTGTTGTGTATAAACAAACTGACAAAAACAATCTGTGCAAACAATGGTGGTCACTTGGCGCAATTAACTCAGGGCACATCGTATCTAATTCATCATGGTTCACTAGGTTTCAGATGGACTTAACAGACCTTTTGTCTCAGCTTCCCTAATCGGAATCAATCGTGCATGTTGTTATGTGTTTGTGTAACAACAAATGACAGGTCGTCTGACTAATTACATTTCTGAGAAACTTCTGAGAAAGACATTCTGTGGTTTATTCTGCTCACATTAAGGAAATTAATACCTCATGAAAAAGGTATAACATATACCTATTGATCTTACCAACAACATCCAAACATCATTATCTATTAGCTACAAAAAGAGAAAGTGCTGTTAGGTTGAAGGGTTTGCTGATGATGTCACATCTGCAGGCCCACACTATCAGTTCAGTCTCATTGTGTTTGTAGTCATGAAGATGCTTTCACATGACAAAAACTGCTAGAAAAAAAGCCAGTTGAAACATAGTGCAGATTCTGCCCTTTGTAACTTTGTTGTATAATTACATGATGCATTTAGTTGTAAAAAAGAATTATTTGACTTGTGTAATTGGAAGTGATTTCATTGGTGTAATGTGTGTACAGAGGCTGTCCATCAGACTTTCACTACATTGTTATTGTAGCCAAAATAATTCAGAAAACATAATTGCAATATCTACAAACATTTTTCTAAAAATCTTAAACTTCAATGACATTCTTTGTCCTTTTAAAGCTTACTTCATACAAGTGCATATTTTATTTTACTAGTAAGAGAGTAGCTACAGTAAATCGTCAGCCCCAGTCCTATTTGGCTATATTCTGCAGTCCAGTAAGCAATAAAAAACTAACCTGGTAATTTTTCAGGTTTTTGCAATATTTTTTAACCTAACAAAGCCTGAAGCATACAGTGTAAAAGATGGTGATAGTTACTGAAGTAAATCTCGGTCTTAGTACGGTAAACATAATAGTACTGGCAATGAGAAAAAATGTTATGAGCTTGTTATAGTATGTGTACCTAAACCAAGAAATAGAAAAAGTTAAACACCGCTTTTTCAGTGTGTAAAAGAAAAGTTGCAGCTCAAAATTAATCTACATTTCGGGATTCTATGGGCATTATGTGTCTTTTTCCACATTAATATTAATGATGAACTAAATCCTGTTGCCACGTGGAAAAGCCTTTGGAGGTTAAAACTTGTCTTGAGGAGTTTATGAGTGGTGACGCCATTGTGCTGTGCAGTTTAATTACCTCTCTACCAGCAGGTCTGGTTCCCATTATGTCTGCTAACAGCCAGATCTCCTCTGCCTTCCTCTCCTTCTTGCTGCCTTGTCCTTAGTTGGCATCTCTTTCACCACAAAAAAAGAATACCCATCAGAACGAATGCTTCGGCCTAGCGGTCAGACTTGCACTTCTGTTTTCACTGTAAGTGAAATGTATGACAGCAGATTGATAAAACTGCCTTTTTTCATTAAGTTGGATCCCGTGATTTGACATTATTTCTTCGTGTGATTACTGTACTTACTGTGCGTAAAATATCAGCCACAGTGGGATACCTGCATTGTGATGTGCTATAAACAGCATTAATCAGGGCCATGATGCTGGCTCAAGAGTGTTTTTCCATATGACAAACTTGGCGCTGAAGAGGGCTTCGCAAATCTTGATGATGTGTTTGAAGCTTGACCGTCTGACAGGTCATTGGCCCAGACCCAAGAGCAGTTGGGATGGACATTGAGTGACTCCAACATACTTTCTTGTGAGCAGGATAATCTTGGCACTCACTACATTGTTTTTTTTTAATGTTTTTTTTTTCACTTGTCCTCTCAGCTTTGAAAGACAGGATGTGAATGCAATGTTGAACCACTAGACTCAGGACAAACGGTAAAGAGGCGTGAAACCAAACAGAGGTTTTAACACAGTCTTTTTACAGTGCAGGATGTGGTCTCAACGTCCCCACTGTGAAATCAATAAAATAGCCTGTTTCAGATGCGAGCTATAAGAATCATGAGCGTTTGCAACACTATACTGTTCAAAAGGATTTGACTGTTTGGTTGTTTAGAAGAATCTAAATGTGTTTGACTTGTCTGTGTTTGTATGGCCACACAGTCTTCTCAAATTCTGTTAAACCAACTGTGATGAGAATGTGTACCTCATCAGAAGGTTTGGATTGAAATACTGCATCAACAGTCTGATGTCATGAGACCTGTGCAGATAAACAAGGTCTCATGAAGCATTGCAAATAAACAAGATGAAATGAGCTGGAATCAGACTTTGCTGGCCTAACTTGATCAGAAGGTCAAAACCGTAACATATCCAAACCTTCTCTTATTTCACAGTGACCATTACCAGACCTTTGGGAGATGAATGTTGTGGTATAGCTGCTTAATAGACTCGGGTCCTCTTTGTTGTTTATTGCATTTTGTGGCAGACCAGCATCTGAGCTTTTCCACTATGAAGCAATGGTTTTGTAACCAATGCAGTGTGTGGTTTAGTGTTGTCTAGCTAAAATATGCAGGACCTTCCCCTAAAAAAAGATGTTGTCTGAGTGGTACATGTTGATCTACAACTATTTGTGGCGTTCAGCATCGATGATACACTCCCAGATGTGTAAAAGTGTGCAAACATTCTGTTATGTTTTAGCCTCTTTACACGGTAAACGAAAGGGCTTTTCTATATGACGGCTTATAATTTTTATTTCTTGCATTTTAATCTTATTTAATTTTTTGTTTACTTAATTCATTCTGTTTCTTTGCTGAAGATTTGCTGTTAATACTTCTGAATGCTGTCTCTGCATGTTGCTGTTATCATTCTAATGTTTTATGCAATTAATATACACTTTATCCCGAGTGTGTGTGTGTGCATACAGCTTAACATTGAATTTAATGTAATTCCTTTTAAAACTGTTTAGTTTATCGCTGTTTCCTGAAATGTCTTATTTTACTCCAAGCTACATATCCACATAAATATTGCACTATTTCTTTGCTCTGCACGCAACAACATGGGGTTGGCAAATGTGCCTGATCATTTATTTAATTAATTGTTATGATATTTGGTACAGATGTCCATGTTTCCCTCAGGATGAAGAGTATTCATCTGGTTTGCATGATGCTGTGATTTATGAGTAAAAATCTACAATAGTAATTTTATTAGAGTCAGCTGTTCTTTGCTTTATGATGGGAGGATACTATATTGAAACTAAAACAGAGAATATAGCAATCATATATGCTTTGGAAGCTAGGTTTATATCTCTATGTCTTTATGCACACAATGTATACACACACACAAACACACACACATACACTCACACACAGACAAGGTGAACGATAAAAAAAGATTTAAAAAAATGTTAAAGACAGAAATGAAGGGCTCTTGATCAAATAGATGTAAGACAAGTTGAGACTGAGGGCATGTACATAAAAAAAAAGAAATCTGTTTCGGGATTAGGCACCGGCTCAGTCAGCTCTAAACTGAGGTCAATCTTTATATACTTACAGACTGGGTGCAGTTGCTAGTTGTCATGTTCTTAAATACTAATTAGGGATCCTGTAAGTGGCAAAGTATTGTCTGCTGTAGTGCAAATCCTACTGAAATGATATCTACTATGCTGTTCCCACGGATGTTCACTCATATCTTCCCTTGCTGCCCCAATAATTAGTACTTCTGCCCCATTCTACAACCTTTCATCCTATTACCTGCATGGAAAAGAGGATGTGGTCCGCTTAGCTAGGATTTACTAATGTTTTCCCCTAACACAGTGTACTGCCTCCCGCTGTGGGTACAAACTAGCATCTTTGAGTACTTCTGTAGACATACATATGTGCACAATTAGTCAGAGTTCAGGAATTACAGGTGACAAACTGACCTTTGTGTCCTTAGGGGTAAGATTCACTATAATAAGGCAGATAGTTACACTGATATCTGTTGTGGAAAACAAGGAAAGACACCATGTCCTTTTATAGCCTTATCACGGGTAATCCTATACACCACAGCACATTGTCATTTATCTGTGAATAAGCTCTTATCAGTGTGTGGGCATGCATGTGCAGACAGCTACTAGGTGCTCTAAATTTGCATTACAGTACAGTTACAGTGGCGCCAGCCTGCAGCATGTGGGCAATACAGCCATACCCACTTGAGGTGCCGCACCCACTTGTTTTCACACTGTGACTTGAAGTATAAGAGGGCATCTCTGTCTCTTTCAGTTAAACTACGAGTGGGAGAAATACACAACACATTAAGGAAGCAAAAAGTGTAAATATGGAGGAGAGGGCTGAGGAGAGTGTAACAATCTGGGACAAGATGTTTGGAGTTTTGGCAAAAAAAGGAGGAAAATACACATTATTAGTGCTTTATTTGGGCTCTTTGAAACTTGTCTCCTTATCTAGGCTGAAGCCACATTCCAGAGAAATGCAGAATTTGGTCTCCTACAGTATCTCTGTGTCTGACATGGAGCTAATGTAGCCCTTATCTCTGTGATTTACTGATAGAAGATGTCCAGTGACTCTCTTTCCAGTTAATTACAGGCCAGTGAACACAAGCCAGGACAGGGTGACTCAGCTGTCTTTCCAAATAAAGTTAAGCATCGGTGGCAAAAAAAAAAAAGAAACCAACTTCCTTTGCTACTGACTAATGATCTAATGATTAAAAAAAACTATTCATAAGGAGCTAATATCAAGGTATCAGGACTTCTTAATCTTCCCCAAATACACAAATCCAAATCTATTGTCAGCTAAAGTAAGGCAAAGCAAAACAGGAATGTCAACAGCTAACCACGACATATAGCAGAATTATATGTGATGATAAAAAAAAAAAAACGCCCTGAAAAAGGAGCCAAGTGAGAAACACTTCTTCTTTGCAAGACTCCAAACACATCCAACAGCCATCTTTCGTACAGAGGAGATGTAATGTAGCCGTGGGCAGAAGGACCAGCTTGACCTTGACTGAATGAAAGCAGGGGTGAGAAACGCCTGCTTTGATGCTTGAGAAAGAGAGATGAAGAGAGAGGAACAAATCAGAGAAAAGAATGGTGAAAAAAATGGGCAAAAAGAGAGATAATGGATTAATGGAGAGGCGTGGGCTCTGATAATAAGTCTGCAAGTAAGGACTGATACTGTCTCCATCGACAGTCATGTTCACCAACACATCGCTCACTCTGACTCAGAAATGCTAAGGAAAAGTGCCATTTATGTGTCTGTATGTGTGTGTGAGCGGTGACATTTCAGAAGTCACATTTTACTTGACAGCTCAAAGTTTTATTTAGTTCACATTCATCACCTGAGGTGTTCCGATGTATAACGTTTGTGGGGATTGTCAGCCTCTCTTCCCAGACACAACACACCTAAACATACTTTGCATCTTGATTGTTTAATCTGTTCACACACAGAAACAATAAGACACATTCATCTGCTATAGTTTAAGGGGAAAGAGAATGCCACGAAATGTCATCTAACATGACTGAATTACAAAACCAGATTTTTTCTTTTTTTTGCATTGAAATGGTTAAAATAAAAGTCACATGTTAGAGAAAACTGAAACCTTAAAGATGCAAAATGCAACGAAATTTGGTT
Source organism: Craterocephalus amniculus (assembly GCA_036024015.1). Taxonomy (NCBI): domain Eukaryota; kingdom Metazoa; phylum Chordata; class Actinopteri; order Atheriniformes; family Atherinidae; genus Craterocephalus; species Craterocephalus amniculus. The sequence goes on from JAVQJG010026095.1 coordinate 33,561, forward strand.
TAGGTATATTGTACTATGGAATGGACAAACAACTATGTGAGGACAAAATCCCCTAAACTTTGAAACTGCAACACCAGCTTTTTCGAATCTGTGCTAGACAATAAGTAACACCTTAAAAGGCACATAGACATGCACATGTACACAATTTTGAATTAATTACTTATAATACAGTCCTCAACAGACCTGAGGCCAGTGGATCCACTCGCAGATGAAAACGTGTCTATGTCTGGAAGATTTGCTGCAGTAACTATCAGTAGATGTGTCCTTACTATCAACTATTCAACTACCAAATTAACATTGTTGAAAAATACATTAAAGATTAAATTTACTGCAAAATAGTAAAATAGTTTGGAACTGTGCTTTTGGTAAATCCAAGCAGAAGAATGTGAACAGAGTTTTAGTTGATGATCTTGCGTGAAACTTGAACGTTGATGGTTTTCTTTACTTTTGCTTTCTCTGTTTCATCAGATGCTTGCGGGAAGTCTAGGTTCTGCTGTTGAAAAGTGACTACGGGAAATCTGTTTAAATTACAGGGTTCTTGTTACATTTCATACATGACTGAGAATAGTATGTGCCCTGTGGGCACTTGTAATGACAAAAGCTCCAATAAGTGCCAAAATTTCTTTCAGAACGTGGAGGGAACTGCTGTGCTGTGTACAAATCCTATGGTAGTTTTGTTTTTTAAAGTCCCTCCCGCCAGAGGAATATGGTTCCAAACCAGCTCAAATAAGTGAATATGGACACAGTTGGATGACCAACATGTATGTCTTTTTTGTTTTGCCCCCTAAAGAGTCGGGATTTGCAATGAGGAGTTGTGAAAATGCTCTTCACATTGGCTTAAACCTCCTGCTGCTTTTCTGAGTAAGTATAGAAAGGCTCATTGCAGAACGCTTTGGAGAATCATAACTATTCGTTTCAGTCGGCTGTGAACACTCACTTTCTGCCCAGAAATGTCTAGCTTGTGTGCAAGATTAACATAAAAAGAGAGAGAAATTGAAGCAGAGCAAAGTGGATAAAGATGAGACCATTTAGAGCCAGAGAGCAGGAAATAAAAACTCATGGGAGAGTGAGGAGAAATTAGTGGAAAATACCAGACACAAGACAGTGAGCTTTTTATTGCCTTGATTTAAGAGGTTGTTCTCCATCCAGTGGAAGGAGGATGTAGTTTTTATGAGGCAGGGAAGTAAAAGTGAACTGGATACCTGAGTGCATTTTAAATCAGTAAAGACATGCTGGGTAGCAGATGAGGACAGAAACTGGCTTAATAAGAAGACAGAAACTGGCTTAATAATGAAAACAGGATTGACTGTCATTTGGAGCAAACACTGTCTTGTTTTGTAATAATACAGTAAGTTTTTTTTTCCCCTCTAGGAATAGTTTGTTTTGACTTTCCAACTATAACCAATCGAATTAATCAACAAAGGTCATAATGCACATATTTTGTTTTTACTGGAGCTAATGAGGCAGTAAAAAGAACACCAAACCGTAAACACTGCATGCTTATAAAGTTATCATGGTACAACAAGAATAAAAACACATCTGATGCATGGACGCAGCAGCAGGCACGTAGCCGGGCTGGGTAAGACTTGCAATGTCAACTGTGCTTTCTGTGTGTTGCTTTAAAACTTCACCATTCATCTTTCCATTCATGCAACTATGCACTACCATTTGTCTCACTTATGTTGGGGGGATGTCATAAATCTGACCACTGAGGGGTGTGTGTATGCTTGTATATGCACGTGTGTTTGGCTCTATGGTTTAAGTTACAAAACAGACATGATATGGCTGAATGCATTTTCCCTCGTTGTTTCTGGTTCCTGTTTTCTCCAGTATCCTTAACCGAACCAATTGTTTTTAGTAGCATCTTAAGAAAGGCAACCCCCTCTCACAAAAAAAAACAAAACCAGGATTATGCTCTTTAATCTTTTCCAACACAGTTTTATTCTAATAATGGTGAGGCGTATAATTATTTTAAGATGCTTGTGTGATTTTGGGCCATTCTGAGGAGATTAACAGAAGGGATCCAGAGAAGTTTAAGGAGCACCAAGGGACTTTAGATGCAAACAATAAAGGAGTGTGTTGAAAATTAGAACGCTGCTAAATAAATTGATACAAAGCAGACTGATTGGTGACATAAAGCAAACTGTGCTTGGATATATTGGGCTTCTTAAAGAGGGGTTTTCCATAAGTCTTCATTTGAAGGTCATGTCTCTGATTAGAACTCAGTGTTTCCCAATCCCAATATGCATCTCCAACTCCCAGGGTACAAACCTGTAACCTGCTACCTATAACAACATGAAGAAATGGGGCTGTACTTGACCAGTTTTTGAGCCGATTAAGCTAATTTATTACTTCTGACTGGGTCTCCAGCTGCTTAGCAGATGCATAAAACTGATAAGTCCTGATTCTTTGTCCATGAGTTGTTGCTATTATAGCTGCCAGTAAGGTAATGTGATCTGTACCCACTCATGCAGCTTTGAGGGCAGCAACCCCTGCAAAAATAAGCACTTGCACTTTGATACCATGTTGCCATCAGTGCTGTTCAAAGTCCCCCCCCCTCCCCTTTGCTTTAACATTTCTGTTCCCTTACAGAAATTTCAAACCACACATTCATGCTCCAGAATATGTGTGGAAGGACACACTGGCTGTTCCAGGGCTCAACCTTGTGACTTTAAACCTGAGGGCTGATCTTTTCTCTGCTGCCTTGTTTTTCCTCCTCTTTCTGTCTCCCCGTGTCTCCTCGTCTGTGTGATTGTCTGGTATGGCAGGAATGTCACACATCGCACACAGCCGCAGCAGCCACCATGGCGGCCACACACTCTGGAGTTTATGGTCAGTTGTCAAGTGGATTATCAGACGTTGAGTTACATGGACACTAGGCAAACATAGCCAGAAGTGTTTGTTCATATTGTAAATTCAGAGGAAAGTATTAAAATAGGTGTGATTGGAACGTTTTCTTATTGGCAGTTCTTTTTTTACACATAATTCCAAAATATCATAAAGTCACTTTAAACTGATAAGTGTCTCACTTTCTGTGTTTTTCTGGCTCAGTCTTACAGCCCAATTGGTGCGGGTCACCAGACGGGTCAAAGATCAGCCTGTATACCTGAGAGATGAAGACTGATGGAGTAACAAGAGCAGTGTGAGATAATCTGTGTTGATAAGACATCAAAGAAAAGGGTTTTAAACAGAAAATACTTCACTTTCAGATTTAACCAATTGGACTAATTCATGCTTTGATTGGCTGTAAGGATATAACAAGACATTTTGTTTTCCTATCCTAGTCTGCGATGATCTATACTGATTACTGTTATAAACATCTTCCCAGTTCATCATTAAATGACCACAAGAACATGCAGATGCAATTTTTGCAGAAATCCTCTCTTGCAGTCACTGACTTTGCATAGTACTTGGCACACCTCTGGAATAATCATTTCCATGCACATTTAAGATTATAACTGAGCAGGACAATGTAATTGGACAGGCTAGGGAGAGAAATACATTCAAGACAAAGTTTGCCGTTTTACCGTCTTTCAGTTTGTTAATATTCTGCTTTTGGTCATTAACCTGCGACATCCCAACATCTTTACAGTTCTGGATATTTCATATGTGATTTATGTGTCATTGTTTTTACAATTGTGATGTATGATTTCCCTTGTGGTTTCTCTCAGTGCCCGCTTCTTTACTCCCAACATTTAACTCGTGCACTCAGGAGAATATTTTACTTCAGACGACATCATTCGTATGTGTTTATCCAATTCCTTAAAAAATACCACCACTGTTATTTTAATTAATTTGATTTAGTGAATGAGAAAGTAAGAGGCAGTTTCAGTTTAATCTGTGTGGTCCTCTGCACCCTGTCAGAGTATAACGCATGTTTTACTGCCGTCTACTGCGGTGGCAAGCTCTTTCTTGTTGTGCAGATGCAGATTATACATCCTGGGCAGCAGCTGGAAGTCTTCATTGCGATGTTTTGAGGGCTATTCTGTTTGTTCAGATACTGCAGACATAAAGAGGCCTAGCATGGGGCCTCTCACTGGTTTAGTCATGTTGGTTTGGTATATGAGACTTAATGCTGAGCTGAATGAATGAAAACTGAAGCATTGTGCTGAATGCTCACTATTTGCATTGATCCATGGCTGCAAGAGCCCATTAAATGTCCTCTTACCTAACCACTCACAGTGTGGTTTTCCTTTTTATAGGCGGAACCGGTTTCAAATCTATGCCATCTTTCTGTATTTGACTAAAATATGGGCAGATTTTGTATTTTCAGCATGTTCAATCTTTGATATTGTCAGAGACCTCCCAGCTGGAAGACTGATTTAACAAAACCTAAATGCATTCAGTGCAGTAGACATAACTGTCCTGTCATGTAGTTTGTTGATTTTGGAAAAAGTCTCGGGAAATGTCTAAATGTTTATTTAGCACTTGAAGTCCCTTCTGATTAGGTGGATTTAGCCTCATGAATTGGGCTAATGTCATATCAAGAGACACTATAAGGGTGTGGACAAAGGGGTCATGTCTCCTTGACAGAACTGGAGGAGGACGGAAGAAAGACTTTAATGTACATGTGGAGAGCAAAATTATGGGAAAAGGAAAAGTAGAGGTCACTAAGGGAAGAGAGATAAAACAAAGCACAAAGATGTGGAAAAAAGAGTTTAGTGACATGAAATGATTTCAGAGGGACGATCTCAAACTGCAGAAGCCACAATGTGACATTTACTGGGTATGAAACCATGAAAATGCTTTTTCTCATTCAATGCTAGCTTTGTCCATTGTTTATTACATTCTTCCTACATGCCCATCTCTTTTTCCATTTCAGAGAAATGTCCTCATGTTTTTCACATCAAATATCTTACTTCAAGTCCTGGGAGCATCATTGGTGATGAAGAGTTTCCATTTTTGCTGGATTGATTTGATCGAATGGGACTGCACTTCTGCAAAGGCAGCACTACTGTCAGACGTCAAGATAATAATTCAAGAGGCACTATAGGCATATTCTCTCAGTGAGGAGCCCCCTGGTGGCAGCTAATGTGCTAAGCTAATTTGTCATCCATCTTGCATTCTACATGTACTCTGAACTCTCTCCAGCCAGTAAAAGTCAACCTGATGTTGATTCTTATCTTATCTCTGGTTCTGTCTCATGCTCTCTTTCTCTTCCTCTGGTAATTTTCTCTTGGATTTCTTTACTGAATCAGCGACCGTGCAATGATGGGAATAACGGGGTCCGAATTACATGAGAGCTGCTGATTGGCTGAGGAAGACTATATCTAATTGCCATGGTAAAATTTGCCTGTTGTTGACATACAAACACACACACAGTGAGGACACATAAAAAAACGCGGGATACACAGATATATTCATAGTGTGTCCAGATAATTAAAAGCTAGTTTTTAATGTAGGATTTTAAAAATGAGATTGTTTTATGTCAATGGCAAGGATATATTTGTGAAATTTAATTTATGCTCTAGAATAATGTGCTTCTCTATATTGGTCGTAAGTAATTCAAATCTCATGAAGCTCTCGATGTAACATGCTTCAACAAAACAGGTTAACATGTTGTTGTAATCTTAATACCAGCAGGCGCGGGCCAAACTCAGGTGAGGCTCGAGGAACAAAGACGATAGAGCAACGGTATCCAAGTCTCCACATTTATCTGTGACACAGACTGAACAAACAGAATGATAGCTAGGTATGTTGTCCAGAACCAGTGGCGGATTTAGGAAGTTTGGGGCCCTAGGCGAAGGCAAACATGGGGCCCTTTGTTGGACAACACGAATTGAGATGATTTACCTTTATACAGCTCAAATTTGGACAGCAGCAA
>JAVQJG010026121.1:0-15071 GCA_036024015.1 Craterocephalus amniculus
ATATTTGTCCAAACGGATTTACGACCGGCCTTATAGCGGTAGTCTCGTGTATCGCGAGACCTCCAAACCAAAACAGGCGCGAGCGTCAATGGGCTAAACTGCAAGCGCCGTTTCTAGTAGGGGGAGACCCGGTAGAGGAGGAAATGTCCGCTTTTTCATCAGAACAGGTCAGTCAAGCAAAATAATTACTTCCAAGTTGCTTTATGACTATGATAATGCTGCATAGAGACTTGCATAGAGCCTCTTTAAAGCGACTCTGTGCAGTTGCTTAGTTTTTGAACTGCCGACTGGCATCTATGGGCCTTGGAGGATCTGCAGCCTCCATTGTAAACTTGTGAATGACAAGAAATGAAATGTAGACTCAAAAATGTTTGAAAGTTTAAAAGAGTTAATTAAGTCCTCTAAATGTAGGCCTAATTATAGTAATAAATACCTGATAACAATAGCATGAAAGCTGTAATTTTCTACTGTGTTTTACACAAATGATATGATACTTATTTCTCTCCATACACGGCTGGGTTATCACAGCTTTCACAGGAGAATGGGAGTGTTTTTACTTTTCGTAGCCTGTACTTTCACAGCTACATGTAATCATCACATTCCAGCATCATCTCCAGCACATTATTCTGCAAACAATAAAGCCAAACCTTTGCAACATTTACCTTTTTCATTAGACACTAGAATTTTTGCCTTTTACTCTACTTTCATTGACAGTACTCCTGGTACTAAAACAATAACTACCAGCAGGTAAAGTGGAAAAAGCAGACTCCTTCTTCACATTACGGCATAGTCAGAGCATGGGGTAGAAAAGCTGTCATTTCAACATTTACACTTACATAGGGACCCTTTCATGTCAAACTTCCATTTTCATTTCTCAACAGGAGTTTGTTGCACAAAAAGAAATTTTCCAGCCCACACTAAATGACATTGTATTGCATTACTCACTTATGTCCCCTGAAATGCCAAAATTACATTGATCTTCCCTGGTGAAAGTCTGGTGAAAGGGATATCACTTAGGCACATTGGGAATATTCCCAGTAAATTGACATGTTTTGGGCTGACACAGTTTATTCAGTGGTCTGACGGGTCCATAATCTCATAGATTAGTAGCCTAACAAACTTTTGCTGCCAGAAAAATTCATTCCAGCCCAAGAAAAACATTGATCTGTGACCAATTGGTTCATTTAATAACTGACACCAAGTTCAACCAATCAGATACTTTAAAGCTGTGATTATACTGTAATGTGTCAATAAAACAGCTGTTTTATTGCTATGTTAGTTTTTCTGCTATTTAGGAAATTAGTTGATAACATGAAAGTTTCCAGCGGGGGAACGGCTGATCAACAGGCCATGTTCAGTGGTTTTTAAATGCAGACCTTATCAAAAGTGAGAACATAAGTTTTTAATCAGCATTCATCAATGTGAACGGTGTATTGCATAAATACCTAATAACAGGGTTTTCTGATTTTCTATATTAGCTTATTTTAGCCTATATTAGTCTCATCCCACTGGCTGAATTATTTAAATATCCGGCATTGCTCACCTTTAACCCATGTTGCCGTTTCTGTACAGCTTCCTACTGATTTGTTATCTAGTGAGCACTGCCTTTGTATTGCCTCTTTTCATCTTGCTTTGTGTTGTGACAGCTGGGTGAGAGGAAAGGTCCTGCTGTGTGCCATCATGTAGCACAGATGTGGCCACGCATGTTGGACCTCCTTCAGCACATGCCTTCACATACTGGTGACGCTGTAGCACAAGCTGTGAATGTTCACCCTGAAGCATTTGGATGTCAACGCCAGAAACTTCAGCTTCATAACAAATCTGGATTAGTTACACTTAAGTGAATCCAACACAATCAGCATCGTGATCGCATGTTGTTTTACATTGATTTCATTGAACATGTAAGGTGGGGACGGACAAATAAGGGCTAATTGTTTATGGCCAGTGTGGATACCACAGATTTGCCACACACCGTGGTCAGACATGTCACACATTTTCTCCGCAAACGTCTCGCCAGTGGTGTAGCTTGTTGCATAATCAAGCGTTGCAGGCGGGTGATATGTATCAAGGAGACAGGAACTGCACACTCATCCATTTAGTGTGAGAGGAGAGGGCTGGAATGCACACCACAGCAGTTCAGTCAATAAATCTGATGTAACGTTTCTGTCTGATTAACATTCAGGTTCAAAGTTGACCTCTAGTTAGGGAAAGTGATCTCTATTTCCACAGGATGGATGAGCCTGTAGGGGTACATTGGTTTGGTTCACAGCTATTTATATTGCACTTTGAGAAAATGCAATTAAAAAGTAGTGATCATAACGGTTAAATAACACTAATAAGAGGAAACGAAGTAAGAAAAAGTGTTTAGATCCGTTACTAAAAGTTTCCCATCTTAGAAAATTAATTAAACATCTGACACGAATCAGTTCTGATGACCTAAACATGCTACTCACTTATCAGTTGTTTTTGCCCAGTAAAACAGAAATGAGAATAAAATGTAACAGATTCATAAAGACTCTTATTAACAAGTGAGCAAGTAAAAAAGTTGCTGCTTCATATTCTTTTATGCAATCTTAAGTAACTTGCATATTACTTTCCATCCACTGTTCAACATTGCAGATGCATTCATGTTGCATTGCACATTGTATTACTATATGAAAAAACAACAACGCCATTCTACATTCTCAGCACAGTCTATATAAAAATAAGCTATTTCTATAGCAAATACAGGGTTTCTTGTAAAGTCCAAAATATTATTTGCCTTTTTTTATGTTTGTTGTTCTAGGATCCCTTGAGTTCAAGGGGAAAAAAGGTTTCTGTGAAAAGACAAGAAAAGGGTATTTGAGGGTGAACTGATTTGAATCACAACAGGATGTAAGGGATGTTTTTCAATGTGAATGTGGTGAATGCACCACATTTGGATATCTGTGGGGATATCTGGGAGAAGCCATGTTTTCTCCCATGTGTTTACCGCTGTTAATTTCAAAAACATTGTTTTACTGATAAAGTCCAAGTGTAATATGAATAGTATATTCATTTCATATCTGTTGCTGTGGCAACAATTACAATGTCCACAATCTGGACGCTGTCAGTGTCCAAGAAGCCCTGCATTTTGCACATAATATTTCTAAAACTGTAAGCAAGAGTGGCTCCATGTAAACATTTCAAACAGCAAATTTCCTCCACAATTTCCTGCCTTCAGTGTTCGTTGCTGCTCAGTATAAATACCCACTTCTTTCACTGGCATGTCAGAAGTTCGTTGTGACAAAACACATGATTCATTTTCTTTTGCAATATCGTTTGATCAGAAAATAAATGTTTCAACAGTCTCTCTTGTAATTACTAAAAAAAGGAAAAAATTCAAAAAATTTTAATGACTAATCCTTTATATAGGGGACATGGATGTTTTTTATTTATTTCCTGGACGATGGGAGTTTGATAAAGTATTAAAACACTGACCCAATTTGCTAAAAATCGTATCAGGTGACAAGTTCATGTTTGTAATAAAGCAGAAAAAATGAGCATGAAATAAAATTAGAATGATCAACAACAGATTCATTTTATAAATAGTAAGTTTGTCACTGTTGCAGCCAAGCCTCCAGGGCAACAGGATATTTACCTCACACATAAACAAAACTTTATTTATCTGTAGAGATGTTTGTAGCGAATAAGAAAATAAATAAAAAAAACATGCTCTCAGAAAATAAACAAAGCAAAAATGCAAATATGAATGGAGTGAAAGGTCGATGTTTGTCTGTATGACAGACAGGAAAAGAAACACACAGACTTTTAATCTTGCCCAGTTACTGAAATCCAAATTGAGCCGCAGTATGAAATAAATCAGGTTTCCTTGTGGACATCTTTTCTCCCTTACTTTTTTCAGTGTAGATGATTATGACCTAAACTGAATGTCTAACTAAATTTTAGAGATAAGAAAGACCTCCAGGAAAAGTTAGCAGACTTTGGAGTTGAACTGCAAATATGACCTTTACGGAGGAGTCATCAGATGGACAATTTCCTGTATATTCCCAACAAACTTCTGCATTAGATATCATGGATATGAAACATCTCAAGTTCAATGAGCATCGATGGTAGGCAATGTTTTGAGCTAAAAGCCTGCATATTTTTAAGAAAAGAGCACCTTTCCAGCTGTTAAGCATGACGGTGGTTTGATGCTCTGGGCGTCAAATTATATTGCAATAATTTGTAGTGGAAATAATAAATAGCAAGATGTAAAAATGTCGGCTATAAAATTGAAGTAAACTCAGTTCGCAAACATCTAATCCTGTGTAAAAAAAAATACAGCTGGAAGTTCAGCATCAGAATCACCCTCAAAACGCCTCACAATCCCAAATATATGTTGTAACATTTCATATTAGAGAAGGCGTTTTAGAGAAGAAATTGATCTTCTAAAATAAGAATTAAAATAACCATGAGGATACAAGCACAGATTATTAAAAGGAGACAAATCCTGTGGATATAAACTTTGACTTTTTGTACGGTCAATTTTTATCCATTGAGTTTGTCACAGTATTGTCTAATTAAAACAGAAAAATGTGTAAATCCAGCTGCCCTGCATCAGTATGACAATGCAAGGTGCACCTACTGTAGCTCTAACTTTAATGAGATCATGGGATAATCCTTTGGTCCTGCAGAACAAAATTCTGTCCAACAATCAGCCATGACTCATTCGACACTGTGCCCTCCGCTGACACAATAAGCTTAACATCTGTTTATTAACTAATCAATCACGTCACAATGCATAAGGATGACTATGCACTTTAAGTGTGAGCTCAATCCACTGGTCTATAAGCTGAAGACCTGTAATCCTTAAGATATGAATCTATCTTAATGGAAGAAGTGCTGATGTTTCTGTTTCCACTGCATGCCATGCATGAGCGTATTTTTAATAAATTGTGTTTGCAGAGCATGTGAAAATTTAAGTACGCCTTTTTTATAAGGTTTAGTATACATACAAGCTGCACAGTAATACACAATGTCATTAATGATATGTTGTGGTTTGCAAATTATTTTAAAACCCTTAAAAATTAACATTTCAGATCAAAGTTCACATGATGATACTTTCCATTTGAGTATCAGATCCATCACTACATCCAAGTTGTGCAATAGACTGCTGGTAGTTGTAGGTGTAGTTTGGTACCAACCCCAACTATCTCTTTAAGAAATATTAAAGTAACCATGAACATAAATTCTTACCCTTATTATGGCTTTTTAACTCCCAACCGTAACTGTTAAGAGGTGAAGGGCAGGATAGAGGATAAAAACAACCTTAGAAAAAAAGCACAAGTAAAAAAAGAGAAAGGTCAGTGGGAAAATGGAGGGAAATGAAATGTGAACCAGCAGCCCCCTCCTTGAAAGTTGGGAATTTAACTATGCCGATTAACCAAATGTTGGCAGTGCCATGGTCGTTGTAAAGATGTTAGCCTGTTTAAGAAGGGTGAAATCATTGGCATGCATCATGAAGACAAAACCGTAGACTCAGGGCTATACTTAATATTGAAAGTAAGGCTATATCAGAGAAGGTAACCAGAGAAAAGGTCTTCAAAAAGGCATAAAGACTGAACTAAGGAGCATTGGAACAAGGTGATGTGGTTCAATGAGTCCAGATTTACCCTTTTCCACAGTTATAGTCATAGGTGCATCATGGTAAGAAGAGAGACAAATGAAGTGATGCAGCCATCATACCTACAGGTTGTACAAGGTTGTTGGGGTAGTACTATGATCTGGGATCGCTGCAGTTGGTAAGGTCTAAGTTCAGCAATATGTGCCCATACAATGAGGTAACAAAGCTAAATTTCCTTATATGTAGGTAGTAAGTAAACAATACAATGACCACAAATTGAAACTTGATGTGAACAACCAATGGAGAGCGTTAAAACAGACGTTTTGCAATTCTAAGGTATCCTTTTTATTTGTTATTTTCAAGACTGAGCTGTAGTCTGGCTGTCCTGGTACACCCTTATACCTTTATGGAATAGCTACGTGACCAAATTAGTAAATTTTGAAAAGAAAAGGGGCATCTTGTCCTTGCAAAATGGACAGGTAAGACCAGGGGAAGGAATTGGGATTAGACCTTACAATATCCCCTTAAGCATCAGGTAATGCAGAGGACTGTGTATTAGCTTGCCTGACTGTAATGAAGCAGATTCACTGGTAGATTCTAATCCTATTCCAAGATTAATATAGTGTATAAAATAGATAAACCCCATCGGGTCATGGCAATTTTTACACATTTAATCTGTACTACATTAAATTCATAATGTATAATTGTCAAAGGGTATTGACACTCCAATCAACACTTTTTCACTTAACAACAGGAAATCTTTTAAAAGCTTCTTGTTAAAAAAATAATCACATTTTGAGTTCTGAGCAAGAAATTTTTCCCTTTATATAATCCTATTCACTTTTCAGGATGTCTGAGTCAATTGCCATTGTAGCAGCAGGACAGCCTTGATCATGCTCCCTGTTTTACCCCACATCCCAAATGCTGATATCTCCTAACAAACATGTTAGTTTTTCTACTGATAGCCCACAGACGAGACACTGATAACATAGGGCTGGGTCAGCTTTAGAGGCTGCATGCCCTGTTTGCTTCTGACAGCACGAGAATAACTCTATCTAGGTCACCTACACTGAGGGCCTTTTCACATGGCGTGCTCGGGCCTGGGTCCGAGCACGTTTGACCACAAATTTTGTCCATGTGAATGCAAACAGGCTGGGCGCGGCACGGGTGGCCCAGGTTGGGAGGTAGTCCAGGACCCGGGCCACCCGTGCTCGAGCACGGATGGATGGCTTGTGAACGCAATCCGGGCCGTGCCGGACGTGACATATGGGCTACAAGCGGAACTGATCAAAGCAACATCCGACCCTACCGGCAGGTTTAGCATTAGCAACAACATTAGCTTCTCTCTAAACAAACGTGGCGATCGCGAGCGCAAAGAGATTACTGTGGAGTGATTTAAAACGGCCAAAACGTAAAATATGACTGCCTGGCTTGCATCCATAGTGGAGAAGAAAATACTAAGTAACTAGACGAGTTCGCTTTGTTATTGATAGACGTAAGGCTTTGCTGCTTCCTCGGTTGTTCGCTATCGGCCAAGTTTCCTCAACACTGCCACCTAGTGTTCTGCCGCCGACATTACCAAGCGTGCCCGAGCCTGGTTCAAGCACTGGCGTGTGAACACAACTCAGGAGTAATCGATCCCGGGCACGGCACGGGCCCGAGCACGCCATGTGAAAAGGCCCTTAAGCTAACAGCTCTTAAGTTATGGCTCAATGAGACTGCAGCGCCTCAGGTGATCAATTGTCACCTGACTGCTCGATGTCAGCTCTGAAACTGCTACGTGTCGAGGCTTGTCTGTATGGGTAAAAACATTTTAAAGGCTGCAGCACTTTCAGTGATTCACAAAAACTAAATGTTGACTTGTTGCAGTTAGACTAAAAAGCTCAGTATTAGTGCAGCTAAGGTTGGAAGTAATATTTTGGATATCCCCCCAATGGAGAAGTTACACTCTTCACTAATAAAGCTGATAAGAACAGTACAAGAACAGGATCAGTACTTTCTGTATTTCACAATAAACCCGCTTTAAACTACACTGATCAGAAAAAGTACAGCAACACATGTTCTTTTATCTTGATATTAAAATTATCCAAGACTTTGTTAAACAAAATGGTACATTACTTCCTTTCAAAGCAGCCATTTGAAACAGTTCAACACAGAAACTGTTGCCTCCATCTTTCAGACACACAAGGTGTGAGCCATAATCACCCTTATCTTATTTGGACACATCTGTTCCAGATGGAACCTGGAAAAGTCGCTGAAATTGGGTCTTGCATAATCCATCAAGTGTTTTATAAAACAACCACACCCGGCAGTCTTCATCTGGAGAAGCTGCAGCGCAGCCCAGCTAACACTCTGAAGACACTTTGCAATCCTTTTGTATTATTATCTGCTGCTCTGTACTCTTTTACTGCAGACCCACCCCAAATTTTTACTCTAATCCAGCAATCTTCCACTCTGTCTCAGCCCCATAACTTTGAAGTGTCTTACATTCTTGGCCTCAACCCTTTTGACACTGACGCTGCTTCTCGCATTGCCGCAGCATCTTGCGTTTTGTGGCTTCCCTTCAGAGGCGAGGTGTTGGAACGCACTTCTCTGTATAGGATCCTACTCTCTGAATAAGGAGGGAAGGATGGCAGGAAGAATGAGAGGAAGTTTTGGTGTAGGAGGGACATTCCCTGCAGACACTGAAGACAAGGAGCAGCTTTGGTAACACGTGTTAAACATGTGTAAAAAGTCATGGTGTAGAATATTGTGCAAGCACACCCAAAAGATAAGTTTCTGACTTAAAGATTAATAACAGAGTATAATGTTTCACTCTGTTGCAGTACATTTCTGTCCTGTCAGCACTACCTCACCTATTCATGCACACTCTAGTCAGTGGCCATTACGTTTCTTCCTTTTCATCCTCTGAAGTGTGATTTAAAATAGGGAATGCTCTTTTTTTGGTAACTCTTTCACCATACTCACTTTAAAACCAAGAGACTGTTTAAGGTAGAGGCCTAAGCACATGACCTTCAAGCATGTGATCAACAAAAGATGACAACATTCAATTTATCCCAGAGTTTTTTATTTTATTTTATAAGTATTACTTCATAACAGCCAGTAAAAAAAATTGGTCACGATCCCAATATGAGGCAACCGTGCTTAGCTTTGAAAACTGAGCAAGACAAATAAGTAAGGAAATCTCATCAATGAACCACACAAAGTTGCATAATTGAGGTTACTATGATAAATGTTGCCTTGCTTGCTGTAAAAGCTCCAGTTTAGGATTTATTAGTACCCATCAGCAGAAATTAAACCTTATTTTCATAACCAAGTTCTTACTGGTGTAGAGTCACAAACGCTTTAATTGACTTAAAATATGGAATTTATATAAGCAAACCATATGGGTGCTCTTTTGCTGACTGGATCATGTTTCTACAGTAGCCCAGAACAGACAAACTACACACTGGCTCGACAGCTTTTTTTTTTCTCTATAAAACATTTTTCATGACTGTTTTGCATACAAGTTTGGAAGAAGAGGGCATAACGTGGAAGAATTCAGTTGCTTCCAATTAGGGATGGGTACCGTTCACATTTAAACCAATATGGTATCTGTACACAACAGTAGTAATTTTTGGTACTTTTGTGTGTGTTTATATAGAAACAACAGATTTATTTCTCATTTGCAACATATATATTTCTAGTTTAACACTAATATAATTCACAATTTCACTAAACAGTTAACTACAACGGAGCAGTGTTTTTTCTTAAAAGATGCACAAATTAAAACACAGCTGCTTGTATTAAAAATAGTTTTAACATGTTCAGAATATGGAAGAATATGATGGAATGAGACAGGTTAGATTTAGTTCTAGAAAATCCAGAGAGAGACATCTGTCCAGATATCTGTGAAATCTTTGTTAACCCCTGTAGCTCAATCTTCAGCAGAGGTACCAAAAAGAGTACAGAATTCGCTACCCTTCTCTGCCAGCAAACACTTAGACACTAAGTGTCACTGACTCTTTAACAATGAACCTTGAACTTTCATTTCTTATATTTCTTGACATTATGGAAGGTCACACATCGACAAAATTAACACCCGTTCATCTTCTTAACTCTTTCTTTGTTATGGGAGGGTGAATGGGGATTTGGAGTATTGCTAATCTAGGATTCTAGGATTGAAATGTAGGATTGAAAGTATCATCTGCTAGGAGGATGATGTCTTATCTTCTTAGTTTACTGTGCTGTATGGTACTTATATAGGTCACATTTTAAAAGAGTGTTGAACTGTTAACACCAAGCTTGGCAAGAAACTCAGAAACCTTTCAATGAATAAACCACAAAATGGTTGCATAATTTTACCTTTACTGGTAGTTGAAGAAACCATGCCACTGTGCAAAACAGGATAAATAATTTTAAGAAATGCAATCAATGTAGATATTGTAACAACCTCAGGATAATGCATAATCCAAATGTTTAAAAAAGAAGTTTTAATTATTCAGAAAATACCACAATAAGAAAATTAAACAACTGTCTGAGTTAGGCGAACATCTCCAAGTAAATATTTCCTTTAAAAAAATTTGCTGCATAGCTCTGTGACCTAAAGTTAAACTGGGGCCCAAGCATTTCTGCTTGCAAGGCCCCATGAATGTTTACACACCCTTTGTCAGTTTATGCAGATACTGCAACAAGACAAAAACATAAGCATTCCTCAGTTTTGTCTGCAGGTTATCCATTGCAAAGATTTACAAGCAAAGCTGATATTGCTGATACTGGATTTGATTCCACATTCATCTGCATTCTGCATCCTATATGCTCAAGTGTACACACACATATATAGAAACATAAGGGATTTTATTAAGCTTATATAAATTTCATTCATTTAAAATCACAAGCAATATCGCCAACATACTTCAAGCTCTATATCTGTCAAGATACAGGCATGGAGTTTTGTATTAATTTATGTTTTCTGGGTTCCTTTTCATATCAGTCCTGATATTAAATTAAATCAGCATGAGGAAAAATCTTATTAAGAAATGGCTTCAAATGAGACACTCTTGTAGGAAAAAAAACACTTCAAGGACACGCTGTAAATCAAGCATCAGCAGCTTTTATAACGCCAAAGAGGAACACAATGCAGGAAGAGAGCTCCATCCCACACAGCTTTTCAAACACTTTATTACATTAGCTGAAGGCTGTTCTGCCTTATATGCATGATTTAAAAAACTTTTGTCACTTTGGATTTTGTTTAGTAAGAACTTGACATTTAAAAAACTGCAAATAAATTATCAAGTTTTCTTTGCTTCTGTATTATTCTTTTTAAAGAAGGAAGGAAACTTGTAGTTATATTTTTTTTAAGTAAAAAAAAAAAGCTAAAATAAAAACCACTTTGCCTTCGTGTTGCCATAAGCAGACATGAGGCAGTTACGTGACCTGACGCCATAGTGGTATTTTGTGGGCGTGTGAAAGCACTCAGTGGGACTTTGTTGTTGTTGTTTGTTTGTTTTTACTCACTTTCCTGTCTGTCACATCCTGCCCGACCGCTTCAATGACCCCGGAGCCCTCCATGCCCAGCGTGACAGGCGGGGCTGGTAGCAGCTCGTACAGCCCCTGTTTGCCCAGCAGCTCGGCGAAGTTCAGCCCGCACGCCTTCACGCGCACCAGGACCTCTCTGGGCTTCAGCTGAGGCGTCTTCATGGTCTTCACCTGCAGTTTTATCTTCTCATAACCCCCGTATCCAGTCAGGACCAGTGCGCGGCAGGAGAGCGTCGCCTCCTCGGCCGCTGGGGCGGACTCCTCCGGCTTTGCATCCGAGGCAGCCGGCGGGGGCTCGTCGGCCTTCGTCACCTGTTCTGGTTCTTGCTGCAGAGTTGGAGCCTCTTCGCCGGACATAATTACCACTTGTTGAGGGGCTGTCCAAAGATTTTACGCTTGGATAAATATTTCTGTCTGTTTGTGCAGCCTCGATATTGGAAAAAAAGGAATTTAGCTCGTTTACGTAGAAATGGTCAGAAATAATACGCTCCCCGCAGCACACAGTCGCGCCTTTTGGAATGATGATTGTATCTGGGTGGTTTCCTGAGAGAGCTTCACTCTCAACAAGTGGTCAGTGTCAAGTTATAACTGCTTATTGTGAGGAGTTCCGGTTGGGACTTTCACAATAAAAAACTCAATAAAACTCAAGTGAACAACCCCAACCAACCGTATTATTTCATTGTTTTAACAATGTCTCCCGGCAATATATCTTATAGGCCTACCACTGGAAAGAATGTTTATTTTCCTTTTAAATCGTGGCACATTTGACAGGAAAATATTTATCTGGGCTGAGCAACAGAGTTAACTATGTGTGTTGCACCCTGGCCAAATATTCCCTGGCAATGCCAAACAGCTTTTGAATCTTGTTTGGTGATGTTAGTTGAACTGGATGATTGAAGTGTAAAGAAAACTTTGGCAATTTAACTATTTATTCATTGAACAAAAGGGGCCCACAGTAGCATGTGGCACACACAGCTGCACCAGCCTGGCCCCTTCCTCATACTTTGTCACACACTTTGTGATGACATCGTACCTATCATCAACCACCATTTGTTTCACATCATCCCATTTGGGTGTACGGGTCATTGTGGCACAAACAGCTTGTCCAAGTTGAAGTGCTGAGTGGCATTGTAACATTGCTGCAACAAAGAAATGATCAAACACAAATGACCTTTCTTGTTAGTTTATATTAGCTGCTCTTTATTTAATTTTTGCTGCTAAGAAAATATAAAAACATGTTACTCATTAGATTGTTCTTATAAACAAGCCCTAAAAGATAAACTAATCAACACAATTTCATGTGATAAAGAGTATCTTTAATTTTAAACATTTTTTGTAGCTATAACAGGTCATACTGGCAGGCCTGAGGAGACTTTAAATAAGTAAATCTGATCAGTTTGGTGCTTCTTAATAATTCTCAGGCATTTATAAACATGGACTGACAAATGAAAATGTAAGATGGATGCTATATCTAGTCTCTTCATTAATTTTATCTGTTTTAACTGAAAATGGTTAAATATTTAAGCAAAATCCATCACCTAACATCATGGAGTTAACCAGCTGCCAGCCCAGAGAGCTATGAAGTGACTAACATGCCTGTTTTCACATGAAATTATACTGTAAAATAGAATGATTGCTGGAGGAATATGATCCTTAGTTATTTCTGATGGAAATCTTTTACTTTGGTAAACAAACTTAACTTTCACTACCTCTCTGAGGCAAACTTGACACAGCCCCCAAAAAAGTGCTTGAGAGATGTGAGGCAGAGCGCTACAAAGCCCGGACGCTGGAATTCTGTAGTAGGAAGATGGAGTTCACAGCTGAAGGAAACATTTTATTCCCTGCTCCCACCTTAACGAGTTACAGCTGGTAGATATTGATGCCTGCTTTTGATTATAAACCAATTAGAGCTGTCGGTTATTTTTGTGGTAAAATATTTTATACAACAAATAAAAAGAGAGAAAAAATCAGTTGAACTTCTATATATATATTTTTTTTTAAATGTGTCGCATTTAGACTTGTTGAGTCATTGATCATCTACACGCCCACATTTTGTGTGCGCACAGATAGTGCTGCATTTTGCAGCTTGCGCTCTTTCATCTCATTATTGGTTCAAAGAGGCACACAGGAAGTGGTTAGAAAGATGTGGTAGCTTTAAAGAGCCAGAAAGGTCAGAAGACACAATTTCCCTCTCTTTATTCTCAGGCAAGCACAGAGGCACAAAACCATTGCTGTTCATCATGTTTGCCAGCCTTGAGTTCCTTTAAGTTTATCCTTTGGTTAGTTTGAAGTAAAATTCTTAGTTAAGTTAACCTGTCTCCTGTATCATAATCAAGCGTTTGGGTCCAATTGTCTTAACTATGTTTTATGACAAACTCAAATCAAAGTTATGTCAAAGGAGAGTGATATTCAGAAACCATTATATTGCTGGAAATGTATTCTATTTTAACTTATTACTGATCGAAATATGAAGAAAGTTAATCTGCAATGAGAGATATTTATTCAGCAGTCAAAAGAGTACAGAGAAGAAGGAAAGTGGTGAGAAAATGCATTACAATGTAATTACAACTTTACCGGCTAGTTCTGTGTTGCAGGGTGTGATAAAATCAGTGATCAATGACAGAAAAATGTAATGTAATATTAAAAGCTGTTTGTATTGATATCTAATCCCTTTACCAAAACAATTTGTGTTTTTATTCTCTTAGAATTGGTCGTTTATATCTATTTGCTGTGGGTCCACCGTACATGAAAGCTGCCATTTTTGTGTCACCATTTTAACTGTGGTGTCTCTGAATGGACAAATGTTTCTTTATTAAAAAATGTTCAAGAATTTTGACAGCTGACAGCCACCGTCCATTAGGAACTGTATTTGGCATTTGAAGTTATTTCTATGCCCATCTTTATCTCTGTGCCAGTAATTCTTACAAACTTCACTTTTAATTCTTCATGACATGGGTTCGACAAGGTGGCAAAAACATTCTTCTTTTTGGTCCATATCGAAGTGATGGAACCGCACAGTTGTCAGCTGCACATCAGTAATGCAAATCTCTCATTCTACATCCCAAAGGTGTTGCATATGATAGAGATCGGGTGACTGTCGGGGGCCTTGAGTACATTGAACTCATTGTTGTGTTCAAGGAACCAGTTTGAGATAATCTGAGCTTTGTGACATAGTGCATTATGATGCTTGAAATGGTGAGTAGAAGAATGGTGCACTGTGGTCATAGAGGGCTGAACTTTGTGGGCAACAATATTCAGGCAGGCTGTGGTGTTTAGATGATAGTTTTGAGCCAATAAAAAGTTCCCCAAAACATTACATCACCAGCAGAATCAGAGAAAAGGGTTAGCGAGTAAACATAAATAATAAAACTAGTCGAAGCCACTTTATCAAATTTTCAAATTAATTTCAAATAACTCTCAAATACCACTCCCAGATTTTAGACTGTGGAATTAGCCATAACGGATAAGGAGCCAAATGCAGCTGTTTTTTCACAATTCAAATAAAAGAAGTTTTTACTTAGCCAAACTTTGAAATCAGTGTGGCATGACGACCAGAGGGCCCGGGCGGAGATTGATCCCACAACCTCCTGGGTGAAAGTCATGCACGCTTGCCAGTCAGCCAAAGGGAGATCACTGTGGCCAAGTAGCCAGGGCGCATCATCAGTCGGAGGCACACAGTGACAGGACCCACACACTGTCACATCAGTAATACAATTTGATAATACAGTTTGATAAAAGACTTCATGAATAAGTTTGATATGGCTTCTATTGCATATAAATTTGCACATTATTTTTTTTTATTTTTTTTATTTATTTATTTATTTTTTTTTATTGCAATATGTGACAGTATTTACAGTGGAGTGTGTATTTACATTCAAAAACTATTACATTTAAGAGGGCAGTGACAAAAAGAAGAGCAGAGGAGACATAAATAAATAAGTAAATTGATTAATAAACAAAAAAAAAAAAA
>JAVQJG010026122.1:0-12411 GCA_036024015.1 Craterocephalus amniculus
AAATCCATGCCAAAAATTATTTAGTGTAACTCCATGTAGGTCACCTGAAATATTTTGAGAATAACATGTACACATATCTACAGTAACAAAAGGCTAAAAGGCAGGCGGACATTTGTATCCACAAAGGGTCATGGATAGGATAAAAAAGCATTAACAGGGTCAAATAATGGATGTTCATGCTGAAACTTTGAATCCTCAAATTTAAACCCAAATTACACCGGCTTGTCAAAAATCACCTCCCTGTGACCTTTATTTGGACACTTTCTAGGAAATGGACAAAAACTTCCACAAAGGGTCATGGATTGGTTTAAAATGCATTACAGGGTCAAATAATGGATTTTTACACTGAAAAGTTGGGCTTTTGAATCTTCATACAAGATGACACGTTTTCACCAAAAATCAGCTCCGATGAGCCGGGTGATTATCTGTGAGGGAGCTTTGAATTTGTTTAAGTGGACAAAAATGTCCAGGGAGCAAACGAGGGTTAAAACAGAAAACTCACCTCCGTGCACCTGATGGTGCGACCGTCAGACTCGAACTCCGTCTCCTGCTGGACCCTCACGCTGTGGACGCCATCCAGAGCCCGACCATCCACACCACTGGTTTTGCTGCAGAGCAGTAACAGAAATCAGAGAAGCTGTGAATCATCAATAAAAACTCCAAATCACATTTTCATCCTGATACATGAAGCCAATAAAAGGCACGTCGTTATCTTCTGGAAGTTAAACCATTTCAATGCTGCTTTATTAGTTTTAAATGTATTTTTCTACTTTGACTCCACTTCTTTCACCTGCTTCCTGGATTTATTAATGAATGTGAATTTATCTCTACAGATGCATGAAGATTATTATCTCTTTACTGATTAAGGATGCGCCTGCTTGTCTCATAGACAATTACATGAGAGTTTTAGTTCCTCTTTAATGAAATGGGAGAAGAGGACTGCTGTCATTAAAAAACTGGAAGACACTACCACCATTTCTGATTTGATCTGATCAAATGATTAATGCCCCTTGTTCTGCCCTGTTTTTTGTCTTGTGTTTTATAAATTTTATGTTAATGTTCTCCAGTGCTATAACCAAATACTAGGACTGGATGATTATGGAAAAAAAAATAATAATCACGATTATTTTGACTGATATCGTAATCACAATTAAAATACATGATCATTTGTTGATTAAAAAAAAAAGTGTTTATTGAACCACCAAAACTCAACCTCTATATATATATATGTGAATTATAAACTAATAAAGGAGTCAAATAATAATATATCAGAATAATAACAGCAATTAAAAAATGAATAGCCAGTCTGTATGCATTCCTGTTCTATACTCCCTGCAGCTTGCTTCCTATAACTCCACCAGTTTTTCACTTCAGGATGCTTCTGGATTCAGTGATGAATGAAAAATAGCATTATGTAAAAACAATAAATAAAATTAAATAACCACAATCTAATCTACATGCTCTCCTGCAAAACTTACAACAAGCAAAAAACAACTAATAACAGCCAAAAACAAAATCCAGAGTCCTCTTTCTGATCGTGAGAGTCAAAATGGAAATGACGATCAAATTTCTATAATAGTGCAGCCTTACCAAATACCCTCTACCAAAAATAAAGTGGCAAAAAAAAAAAAAGAAAAACAGTTGATCCATCACCAGATCAGTGTGTGAAGAGTGTGTGTGACGTTACCCGGTGTTGACGTGGGAAACCCAGTCCACCCAGCGGACGGTGACGTTTTCTCGAACTTCCCCCCCGTCGTTCTTCCCGCAGGGTATGTTGAAGTCCGTCTGCTCCCTGAGGGCGGCGCGCAGAGACTCCATGGTCTCCGGAGGGATCTGAACCATCAACCCATCTAACAAGCAGCACACGAGAGTCACCAAACTTTATTCACAGCACAGAAGTGATGAACAGAAACCAACGGGCACCAAAGTTACCTTCGACGATGCTGGACTTGGCGATGAAACCCGAGGAGGCCTTCAGTGCTCCGTTAAACACCACAAAACTGGCTCCGGTGACTGGGAACACACCAACCATCACGTCATCTGAGTGTGAACCCATGGGAAGCAGACGCTACAGATGCTGCACACTCACCTGTGCGAGTCTTGCCCGGCATGCTGTTGGCCTGCGTCTGATAGTTTCCGTCCTCGTTCTGGAAACACACCAGGTGCGAGTCGGCCGTCGAGCTGAAACTCGCTCCAACGCTCATGACATGCTCGTTGGACGAGTTCACCACCTTCTGCATCTAATAAGACGGGAAAATATCACAGTCGGATAACAGCGCTCATGTTTGCACCTTTGTTTCAAATACCGCCAAATGAATGGTTTAAACCCATTGCAGAAAAAATCTGTGGCGTTGAATTAAGAGTTTCTACTTACTAATGTAAGTAGAAAAATCAAATACTGGGATTTTTATTTCACAATTTTAAAACAGATTTTTTGTTAAATAATTAAATATCTGCATTTTTGTACTTATATTTAAACAAACATATTTCAAAAAAATTTATTTTTTCAAAAAAATGCAAAGAATTGTAAAAACAATTTTTAATTTCATTTTTATTATTATTTTTATTTATCTTTTTACTTGTTTAGTCAGGCTATTATAGTCTACTGTGTTGTGTTTTCCTGTTTAGGGATTTGAATTTAGAGTCTGACTCCCTCTGAATCAGGGTTAGGGTTAGGGTTATTAACCTCAACGGGAAGATAAAAATGGAAAAGTAGAATAATTTATAAGAGATATATGCTACCGTAAAAGAATAAGAATATAAAGAAATGAATAAAATCAATTCTTTGAATTAAGTTCTTAGAAAGGGAAATTAATAATAAATAGCTAAAACAAAATAATAAATTAAAATAATGAATTTTCGCAGGATTTATCTGACTGACTTTAACTTTACTGAGCATTTTCTGTGTTTTTACATGTTTTTTGTCTCTGTCGTGCAAACTTAAAAACTCTCACCTCATTGAAGCTACTTTTGGGGATATCGATGTAGCTGTGGCCCATCTCCATGTGGATCCTCAGGCCCTCCACCGCCGCCAGGCTGTACTGGTAGTTCCTCAGATCCTAAAGAAAGTTTATAGAAACATCTGTAAACTCTCACACAATTTTCATGTTTCCCTACAGCGTACGACAATAAGCCAGCATCCTGGGAAACTGCTACGAACATCATTTAGACTCCTTAGATGAGTTTAAACTGGGACTTTATTAAAGACCGCAATTCTGCAGATCTATATCTTCTGACTTTCTGAACCTCTTTTATTTTATTCAAACGTAAACTCATCAATGCTCTAACCCTAACCCCCTCAAATGTTTTATTAAAAAGGTGGCTTCTGTGTTATTAAGAGCGTGAGTACGAGGCTTTCTCTGTAAGATCAGAAGGATGTTTGTGTCGTGGTACTTACAGCCAGTAAATTCATAATGGTGTGTCCCGTCTCCCGATACACAGACTCCCGAAAACGAACGCTCACCAGTGGAGTGGGATACACTAAAACCGAAAGGTTTATGTTAGTTTTACGTTTGACAGCATCTCAAATGCCTGTGAGCAAACAACCTGGTGAAAATCTCCCTCACATGCTGCAGAGTGAGAATAATGTTCAGTTTGTAGATGTAGTAAAAATAGCAGAGGTGAGTAAAAATACAACAAAAGGCCCGGAGACTGACTGGCACTCAAATAATACCAGTTATATTTACAAGAGCTGGATCTGTGGGTGAACTCGAGTAATGAAGCAACAAGGTCACTATAAAGCACAAGCACACACACGCATACACACAATACACACCATCATATTCAGCTCCGAGCCGCAGCAGCAGTCTGAGCGGGAAGACTTTGGCCCAGGGCACCTCCAGCTTCTGGATGAGGAAGCCGAACAGGAAAGGCTGAGGGGGGAGTGTGAGGCCATCCAGCGGCTGACACGTGTGGGAGAAGAACAGGATCCCAGCGTGATCCTTACTGCCCAGGAAACTGCTTGTGAACGTCACGTTGTCCAGATCCTCCACGAACTTTCCTGCAAGAGACGCCGCCGATTGAGCCGTTTGTGTTTTTCATGACTGATAAAACCCTTTTAATAGAGCGACGTGTTCCAAACATCCCGAGCAGCGCCGCTGACGTCATCTGACCGCTACAGAAATGCTGAATGTTGACAAAATCATAACATAATCTTGCCAGAAATCATAATAATACTGATAATGTGTAAAACAAGGGTCCTCAAAGTTCAGACCCCACTCCGGATCCGGACTGCGAGACATGTCAGTCAAGATCCAGCCCACCTCCTGTTCTGAATACGGGTGGGAAAATTGAATTGAAAATCGAATTTCGGGATTTTTATTCCACAATTTTAAAATGTATTTATTTTTTGTTAAAAAACTGTAAAAACAAATTTTGATTTTGAAATTAAAAATCCTGATAATCTTTAAAAAAACACAAAAATCTTTTATACAAGTCCAAAAAATGTAAAAAAAAAAAGATTTTTTTATTTAATCTTTATTTATTTTTTTTAATTATCTATTATTTATTATTCTTTTTTCAACTTATATTGTCGGGCATTACAGTCGCACAATGTTTAGCTGGTTATTATGTTGTTTTTTACCCAACAGAAATTAAGAAACAAAATCTTTTGCTTTTCTTCACATAATCTGCAATATCGAATAATCGAAATAATTTAAATTGAATCAACACCTAAAAAATCGTGAAGGAATCGAATTGGGAAGAAAACCTATGGGGTCCAAGCTCTACTTCTAAATTACAAAGTGCTATTATCCTAATAATTTACCATAAATAAGTAAATAAATTTGTGGATATTATTCACAGCCATCTAATGATAAAAACTTGTTATGTTAATCAGTTTTTGCTCTCGTGATAAAGTGGTGTGTCTGAGCCACCTGCCCACTGCTATGAATGACAGGAACCAGCAGCCTATCAGTACAAAGGTTTTTTGATCTTACAGCCAATCAGAAGCAGAGTAGGGCAGCTTTTTAACAACTCCGCAGGCTTCTAATAGGTGCAACGGTTTGGCTTAAAAAGGGTCTCCCTGATTGGCTCCCACTCGCTGGTTTAGACATGTTAAACTGCTCGAAAATCTGGATGGGTTTACTTTTAGAAAGAGAGAAGCAGGTAGAAAAATAGGGAACAAGTATCTAATAAAAGTCCTAAAATATTAGGTTCAGCCGTTTAGTTTTTTACCAACCAGCTTAATAAAGTGACTTTAAGTAGCATTTCCAGTGTTAAAAGACAAATTAATGTGTGTGTGCGTGTTGGCTACCTTTCTGAGCATCTTGGTAAATGCTGACATAGAGGGAGAACAGGTCTCTTGGAAGAGTTTTTTCCTCCTGAAGACACTCCATCAGAAACACCAGCTCTCTCTGGCCCAGAGCCTGCAGGCCGTTAGAGCCGAAGCACCAGCACTGCCTGCCCGAGTCTGCAGATTCAACGAGAACGAATCAACACCTTCAGCTCAGGGACAAACACCAGCGAGGGTTTATTCTACTCACATGTAACCAGTTTGACGTTGACTAGCAGGTTAGCATTCAGCACGAATGTCAGAGGACGCGGGCCGCCTTCCTCCAGTAAGTGCAGAATCTGGCAAGGAGCCGGACTTTCCTCAACCAAAACATCTGGAAACAAAATCACAGGAGAGTTAAGGTTGGTTTATACTCGTCTGCGTCGGGTCGGCCTGCAAAGCTGACGCAGAGGCAGTGTGAGTTTACGCTCAAGCTCAGGGTAAAAGCGCTGTGTTGATGTTTCCAGATCTGCAGGTAGCGGTAGAGCTGGTATGAGTCGGTAAACTCAGGAATTATATCAAACTTCCAACAACCAGATGCTGAAAATGTCCCCCTTGCTGCTTGCACGCTAGGGCTTGGAGTATATATCAAGATTTTCAAAAATATAAAGATTTAGTCACATGAGATAGGGAAAAAGGAAATATTTATATCTTGTTAGCTTGTTTTGAGTTAAAAATATCTTTTTCTAGTATTTTGTTTAACTGCATCTTTGTTACGGTATTTGAAAGTTATTTTTATTTTTAATTTGAATTCACATCTACAGTGGTGGAAAAAAGTTTTCGGACACCCTATGCATTTGGTAAAAAATCGAATCCATTCCAGTGCAATTTCTCTTGGCACATTTAAAACAAGAACATTGTACCACAGTGCTGTACAATATAAGCAAGATAATGCATACAAAAGAATAAAACAATCTATACATGTTCAAAATAGGGCATTAAAAATCACTCTTAGGTCTTCAAATGCAGTTTCTTTTTGGCAGCCGCAGCAAAAATATGCAACAAAACCTGAAAAAAAGCCATTAAAATTCTTAAATTTGAAAATACTTGTGATTGTTTTCATTTTTAAGGGTGTCCACCGCTGTATTTTAATTTCAGTCAAACATTTTCATGCAGATGTGCTTCTGATTCTCAATAAAAGTGCACTTAGGACTAATGGCTGTAAATTTGAACCCTCTCCTCTGTTACTTGACCAAAAGAAATTATATTGAGATACAGATTGTGTATAGTGTTAAAGAAAAAAACTGTCAAAATATGAAATTGGCTTCATATTCCCCAGCCTATCACAGGCTACAGGAAGCCACCATGCAGCAGCGCGACGGCCTCTGATGGCGATGCTAAAAGGCTCATCCACCTCGCTCGACTCCTTTCACACATGGCTAAATGATACAACCTCTGTCTAGTACAGGCTATGAGCTCTACTACAACTGGAAAGTTAAATTTAAGACTTTTAAAGACTTTTAATGCCATTTAAAATTGAATTTTGGTCCAATGAAAAACATAACACTTTCTTCAGTTGAAGACATAGAAAACAGTACATAAAAGGATAACGAATCCTCAGGAAACAAAACTGGCAGAAATATCTTTACTGGATGTGATCATCGCACAAATAATGGAAATATGCAGATCCAGTTGTTTTGTTTTCATGGTCTAGTTTAGGCTCTCATAAAACACTAAAACAAATGCATCCTCAATAGCATCCGCAACAAGCTGCTCTGAAACTGCATCGACTCAGAATTAGAATTAGATTAGAAACAGAATTAGAAACATTTCTGAAGAAAATACAAAAACTGCCTCGTTCACATTGCCTTCCGCCTACAATATTATTAAAAAAAAAAAAAATGTTAAGTTTTCTTTTTAAATCTGAGACCAATTATAAGTATAAAATCCTACTAATTGTATGTTAAAACTGATTTAAGACATTTTAATGCCAATTAAAGCTTCTCAGCTCATCAGAAACCTGCGTGTCACCTGGTTTTAGGGTTCATCCATTTATTTTACAGACCATGGTTGCAACAAGCACCTCCTCCGTCGTCCTCTCCGGTGGTGATGAGCAGCGGCGGTAGCTCGTCCTCGCTGTCTGGCAGCAGGCTGGGAACCCTCCTCACCGATGAGCCGACTCCAGAAAGCAAAGCGTAATCCCAGGGTCCGGACACCGGGGGGCGCACGACCTCTGCAGCTACAGAGGTGTCGGGGACAGACTGGCTGTGGCCTCCGGTCTCCGACCCAGCAGAGCCAGGCTGAAATGAGACGGTGGGTTTTCATCCCTACGGTTACATGATGTTCTTTAATTCGGAATTAATAATTCTGCATCAATTAATTTCTAATTAGAATATTTTCCTTCAGGTTTACATGGTATATTAATTCAGAATCAAGGTTTACATGGAAAACACGTTCTTTAATTCAGATTTAAATCCAGTTGGGAAAGGCTCTGATTGGTTGGATGGTGGAAGTGACGTATCGTACGTACGTTTACCGAAAGTTAAAAACTCTCCTTCCTGCTTCATTTCTTTTCATCAACAACAGGGATGCAAAAACTAATCGATTATCAATTACTCATTGATAAGAAATTACTCAATTAAAATAAATCAATTGCAATTAATCGCGTTATGAGCCCGTAATTCCTCACCAGCCCACATGAGGGAGTCCTTTATCATATTAATTCAAATTATTAATAATAATAATAATAATATCTTTGTTTGCATTGTTCCATGTGTGAATGTGTTGTTCCCTGCTGTTAACAATAAATCTTCTATTAAGGAATATGATTTGCATTTTCTCTTATCATAGCATTTTTGTAAAAAAAACAAAACCTGTTGATTTAGAGGGAAATTCAGCTTCTCCAAAAAATCATCGATCGATAAGATGATACAACCATTGATAAATGAATTAGTTGATAATTTCAATCCCTGATCAACAACATGAGGAAACATCATGGCCCGTCTTACCGTCGGCGTGTCTGGGCTGGACTCCTGGGAGCTCCTGCGACTCGGCACAGACAGCCTGGTCGTGTCTGCGACCTCACCGTTGGGCAAGATGCCGTCGGCGAACCAAACCCGCTTCTGCTCCCGCGGACAACCTGAAAGCACAAGAAAGGCGAAATCATTCGGCGGGAAGGGTTGGGGAAAAGGAGCCGACATCCAACGACAGACTGGACAGGACCGTGAGAGGAACCGCACCGTCGTTGCTCGGGTGTTTGAGAACAGACACGGGCACCATGACGGTGGGCGGCGGGGAGTTCAGAGTGCCAGCGGCTCGAGCCTGCTGCAGAGGGGGGATGGTGCTGCAGTACTCAGAGGGGACGTTGGGGTTCGGGCTGGGACCCGTAGGACTCATCATCCGCTCCAGGGCCTGGGCTACAAGAGAGAGGGATGGAGGTCATTTAGGAGAGGTCTAATTTAAACTTCACTCTAAAATGTCTCTTCGCAGACTTAGATCGTCCTTGGATAATGAATCCTGACATCTTTGGTGACCTTCTCACTTTGCAGCTGCATCCTGAGGGTTTGGGGCTTTAATAAAACATCTCAGAGACAACTGGACGTAACGTGAGTCACGCAGGCCTGAGTCCTGAGTCCCAGCCTTACTTTAACATGAAGGTGCAGTTCATCTCAGAGTGAAGCACTTACAGGTTCCTGAAGGTTAGAATTTGATGTCAGATAAATGATATACCTGCAGAGGTGGTCCAAGATGACTGGAGTCACAGAAACAAGCGATAAACATGGTTTTAAACTCCTGCAGGAGGACTTTATTTATAAATCCTCAATTGAAACAAAGTGCTGTACAATAATAAACAGGAATGGGGAAATGCAGCAAATTAGGGCTGAGCGATACGAACCATTTTTCACATCTTGTCATTTTTTTCTTAATCAAGATATACAATATGTATGTCGAAATAATATTTTTTGGTCAAGTAAAGAAAAGAAATGGTTCAAATGTACAGCCTTGACTGCTAAATGCACTTTTATCAAGGATAAGAAACACATGTGCATTGAAATATTTGATTGAAACTAAAGATGTGTATTGAAATGATAAAAAAAAAAACTTTCAATGACCCTAAAAAGGTTACAGTTATGAAAAATGCTAAAAAGAGATATCTTTAACTCAAAACAAGCAAACTAAATGTAAACAATATTCCCTTATTATGTATCTAGTGTGACAAACACTTGATATATTGCCCAGGTCTAGTACAACAATAAACAGCAACTCAAGAAAATGAAACATTTAACAGGGAATTAAAGAATAAAATAATTGCTTATCGTTTTTAAACTATTTAAAAGCAAATAAAACCAATAACCAAACAAACCATGAGCCAATAAAGCAGAACGTACATAACTCCTCTCCATCATATGTCTAGTGATACTCCAGATATCGGAGCTTCTTCTCCGTTTATGGGAATGTCCAAAGATCCAGACCTATAGGAAGTTTTTAAAGAGCAGTTTAATATGAAATCCCTCAGCTTGGAATTCACACGAAAACACACTAAACTAGCAGGAGAACTACAAAAGTGTAAGAGGAGTATGGAAGCTCAGTCTCTGAGGAACTTTGTTGGCCTGGACAGACCATCACATCCTGCCAAAGGCAATCAGAAAGACTTCATGGGAACCACAGATCCGCATTGTAAGGCTCCTCTATAAAAATGTGGACTTTTTATGGGTTTATTTCTGTCCTTGTGAAGGTGAGAGGCTTGTGTTTATATAGAAAATTAAAAACACTTA
Organism: Craterocephalus amniculus; assembly: GCA_036024015.1. Lineage (NCBI taxonomy): Eukaryota > Metazoa > Chordata > Actinopteri > Atheriniformes > Atherinidae > Craterocephalus > Craterocephalus amniculus. The sequence continues at coordinate 9,988 of JAVQJG010026122.1, forward strand.
GTGGTCTCTTCAGGTTCAGATCTGATTGTTTAGAACCACATGGTGGACAACTGTGTGAAATTTAACAACACAGCTCTTCTCCACACACGTTTCTTCCAAAAGCTGGTCCCTGATTGGGTGTTTAGATGATGGCGGTGTAGGGGGCTGTCCGGATACTGGATTTGGTCCATAACATTTTCATTATCAAAACTTTCGGGGATATCTTCACACTCTGGATGTGGGCAAGGAACCAACTGCAGCATTATTTTCCATCAGAAAATGTCCCACAGGGCGATATGATCCAAATTTCATATCTCTGTAAGTTTTTTCTTAATCACAATATACACTATACAGTATGTCCAGATATATTTTGTGGTCAAGTGACTGAGAAGAAGGTTCAAATTTACCGCCCTTAGTGCTCAATGCACTTAAGGATCAGAAGCACATCGACATTAAAATATTTGCCCTAAATTAAATTAAACATGTTTTAAAAGGAAAAGAAATAACTTTCAATGACCAGAACCAAGATACAGTAGTGCAATTTTCTAAACACAAGATTATTATTATCATTTGATTTTTAAGTCAAAACAAGCCAACTCGACATAAACGATATTCTCTCATTCTATATCTCGTGTGTCAAAGTCTCGATATATTTGAAAATCTCGATATATTGCCCCAGCCTACCACAACTACACAGAGCCACCACATGTAGGGGTAAAAAGCTCAGGTGATCGATGCGGACACCTCAGCCCGATGGAAACCTGCCAGGTGTAAACGAGTCAATTGTGACAACGTAAGGAGCTGATTTCAGAGCTTGATGATGTGACGATCATCTAAAAACTCTTTTCTATCCTGTGTTAGAGAACAAAACTGAGTGAAGGAAGAACACCAACTTAGACTAAAAATATATTTCTATATATCTCATTATTATCCTGGAGAACTCCAAAATGATTTTGTGGCTTACTTGATGGAAAATAAATGTATCCATAGATATGACACCATGAAGGCCAGCCAGAAGAAAACAGGATTTATTATGAACAGTACTTTGTAGAAATGACTCATCATCAGTCTTGAACTTCAGGATAAAAAAATAATTGCACTGAAACAAACAAACAACAGAAACTCTTTCCGTATTTACACAGTCATTTGTGCTGCTATTTACCTCCAATCCTAACTAAACCTGGTGCTTTTTGGTGACACGGTGCATCAAAAACATTTTTCTTCTTTACAGGAAGACGGAAGCTAAAAAAGTTTCCTTTGACATTCCTTTGACTGAAGCTATCTTATTGATTTCAAGTTTGACAGGAAGCGGTTTCATCATAATATCCGGGTCATAATAAAGATCTCCTAGCACCATAACAAAAATGTGATAAATGACCTCAAGCTGAATAAAAACAGCATGCAGTTGCTGGACTTTGGACTGATGGGCGTGATAGAAATGTCTGGAAAGCATTCTTATATGAGCCATACATCACAGTTTAAAGGAGCTCAAAGTGAAATTCATTGTTTTCACCCTGAAGGAATTTAAAAATCTTTTTGTGTAGAACTGGGTGTGTATTTTCATCTGGAGTATAGCGCGACGTCACATAGCGCCTTTGTGTGTTGATCTCCAGCTCTGTGTTTACTAGCCGGCCCGGCCGCGCGTGCATGTACATCCATGTACGAACACGCGCCCCCGTCTTTATAAACAGCTGCCACAGGGCGGAGTTACGGCGCAGCGCGCGCACTCAAGATGGCAGAGACTCACGGCGGTACAAGTGGGAAACATCCGACCAAAGAGGAAGAGGAGCCAATATTACCTCCAAGAAACAACGTTATTTTTCAAGGAAAGGGACAAAACGCGGATTAATATTGGTCTGGCATTCCCAAGGGGGAGAGAGCGGCGAGACCGAAAAAGACTCCAGTTTGCTCTTCTTCTGGTACGTGACTCACGGAGCGGATTCCTCCTCGTCCACGTCTCTTTTTTCCTCTTCCACAGACGGTAGCCACTCGCTGCTACCTGCCGCTGCAGACAGGCTGCTGTTCTAAGAAGTTGCATCAAAATAAAAATGGCTTGGTTTAAAATTTTTATGTTTTGGATCATAACGATGAATAATTAGAATAAGCTGCGGTTCTCAGCTGAGGTCATGTTGTATTGTACAAGCAGAACCCATCATGAACTAGTCATATTTGCATTAGTTTTAGAAAATATATAATTACACAGTTTTTAGGCCTACATAATTTTAAACATGCTCTCTGTTTAAAATTGATAAATAAAGTAAAACTGTATGAGGCGAAAATGAGTTTTTCTTGAAAAAACCGTCCTCCAACGTGGTTTTTCGGTTGGAGGAGAGGTAGAGAGGCATTGATTGACACAGGCTTTGTTTTGGTTTGAGATAGCTCCACGGTACGCCAGCCAACGGCGAACAATTTCGCTTTTAGCTCCTTTAAGATGAACACACTCCT
>JAVQJG010026132.1:0-19537 GCA_036024015.1 Craterocephalus amniculus
AGTGATAAAATTAACTGCCAATCCAAACCAAAATCTATATTAGAGTCAGATGACAATATATAAGAATGTAATTGCCTTTATTTTACTAGATATTTGCTTCTCAGGTTGTACAAATGTACCACTTGTACATTATAATCTTCAAAATATGCCCCAGTTTAGCCTGCCACATAGCATATTTAACAACGTAATGTAGCCCTAATGTCCTCATACAAGTACTTAACATTTAGACACGCTGTAGTTTGCAAGTATTTCTTATATGTGTCAAATTTGCATGAAATATGATGCTAAAGATGTTATTGTACATAAATAAACTAGTTTAGTTCGTAAAATTGTGATAGGATTTTTACCTTGTTCTTTTTTCTGTCGGGAGTGGCTGTAGAAGGTGTTCACCAAGATTGCCGCCATCTTGTTTCCATTTAAACAGATGTTATGTTGTCATTTCACCACTAGATGGTGCTGTCAGTGGCCCTAAATAAGGCCAGTGGGTCAAAGTTGTAGAAAATCGAGTATCATGGTGCAGAGAGGGTAAAATGCAATGTCCTCATATGTACACACAGGGTCTCAGGAGGTCAAGTCACTGAGAAGGAAATCTTGTTCTTGCTGGCTTAATGGTGCCATTAAGTCTATTTCATGCATCGTTTAATGGTGATAATATCCTGCAAAACGTCTTCTAAAAGGATGCAGTATCTGCTCAAACTTTAATCTTTGGATGGTCATGAAAGCTGCATTGCGTTACAAATAATGGTGGTTTCATTTCTTAAATGAGTAACGCAATCTATCATCCCCGTTTTTTGGTTTTTTGTTTTTTTTTGCTTCTTTCTTTTCAAACAAATAATCTCCAAAATATAGAAAGTATAATGTTGAAAATAGCAGAGGGGCAGTGATAATAGAGATGGTGCATCAGTGGCTTAAATTGTTCCATGATCAGTCAGCAAGTCCAGCCCTGACACCATGGCCGTGCATTTTATTCATATGTGATACAGTTTCTGCAGCAGGATGGGAAAATGTGCCTTACAGAGGCATGGTTGGAAATGGATTTGAATATCAGTTCTCACCATTGTACACAATCAATAAGGAACACCTCCCGATCATCACATTTCTTATTCAGCCACATGAAAGACAAATACAATGGCCACCTTTATGCATCTCGCCATCTTCCAGTGTCACCGTTTTTGCAGTGATAACTTTCTACTGCTACCTGCTGACACATGGTCTATGAAGCTATTGTAATACTCCACAAGATCTCCCACATTAGTCATTTACTTTCAGCAACTTGTCTCTTAGTCCATTAGTTATAAAGTAATAAAGATGACTTGTCGTAACGTGTTAAGCTTTTAAGAATTTAACATTAGACTGACAACATTTCACTGAAACACAAATATATTCTGAGTATAAGTAATAATCAGATCTTTTTTTGTTTAATTTCTTTTTTTTAACTATTGAGATATTTTATTGATGGTTTTGTAAACAGACATAAGAATTAAAACGTTTTCTGTTGCAGAGATAAGCAGAGCAAAGCATACATAATTAATTAATTGTAAATTCCAGTTTTTATCATACATCTATCACCACATGCTCCTCGTACCAATTTAAAGTCATGCTGGAAGACTCCTATAACAATAGGAGGAGACTTCATATGGGGTCAGTCCAGCCAGAATTCAAACAAGTGTCAGAAGCTCAAACGGAAGTTCGTAATTTAGCTGCTATATGTCACATGTTTGCATGGGAGCATGCTTAAGTCTAATACAGTTGTTCCCAATACAGGGGGTCTCCAGATAATTGTGAAAAATATAAAACCTATATTTATCAAATAAATGTGGGATTTCTTTCATGGCTGCTGAAATTAAACCATTCACAAATATGTAAATCTAAACCTTCATTCTTTAACAAATTAATGCATAAATCCACATAAATCCTCCTTATTTATGAAGACAGACAGTTTTCAAGCCTTACAGTATATTTAGAGGATCCTGCAGGACAACCTCGCTGATATAATTAATAATTTTCATCACAGAAGGGAGGGTCACCAACACCAATTTATGTCACCTTGGGGGTCATGGCTCAAAAAGTTTGTCCAGTGAGAACCAGTGATCTAATACATGTTACACTGTTTGTTACAGCAGTGCTGGCAGCTTCTGGTAGTGCATGTATAATATAACAATTTATAGCACAACTGATTCTCCCAACTCTAAACATCTCCCTGCTCCTTTTTTCCACTTTGAGACAGCTGTACCTAAATCAGTGGCTCCTAACCTGGGGTCCAGGAACCCCAAATAACACAGGGGGTCCCAGAGGTTTTAAACATTCAGGGTCGATGTAATTCATGTCCACACCCTGTACCTGTTTTAAGAAAAAATAGTAGGGCTATATGTTGTTAATTTAACTTTGGCTCAATTGAAGGAAATGATTCAGGAAATCCATTATTTATTATTATTTATTATTTTGAGAATCTCATTTTCTAAAGCATAAAACAAAGCATGGTTATAACACAGGGCTGGGCACGGAAACTATGGCTTTTTAATATTTGCATCAAGGAGGTCTACAAGAAAAATCGGTTGGGAACCAATGACCTAAACCAGGAAATCCGGATTTCCTGCATCCTGAGAGGATTTTCAAACTTTCTCACAGACTAGGACACTGTTTTACATTACATTAGAATTTAATGTTTTAAATTAATATAAGATTTCACTTTCAGTATTCAAAATATCCCTTTATATATTTTTTAACCTAAACATACCATATTTATTTTACAATCACATTTGACCTGTATTTAACATTGTGCCACATCTTTCTTTGGAAGCATACATGAAAACCAACAAACTGGCCAAAGTAAATACGCTCGTGTGAAAAATGTTAAATAGTGCAATGGCTGCTTTTTGTTGTATATTTGTTTTAGGCTACTTTTTGTTTGTTTTGTTTGGTTTTGTGAGCAACCTATTCTTGAAAGACTGACATTTCCCATCTAACGCCACTGATAATAAATTCCAGTTTTCCTTTCCTTTCTCAATTCACTCCTCTATATTTCCATTCCCACCAGACTGAAAAATGTTGCCACATTAATGCTTCAATCTTATTCTGTAAGCCCCCCAGTTCCTCTCCTAATAACTGAGACAGTCCCTCAGCTGCACATTTATTGGTTTGAGTGTTTTGTTTTTTGTGGAAGGACAAGGAGTAGGGGGGGATTTCTTCCTCTGAGGTGTGTTTCTGCCTTTGAAACAAGAAAACTCAATCACTCACAAATATCAAACCAAGCAGGCTGATGTTAAGCAGCAGGGAAGTCGGGAGTTCATTCCCTGGAAACCAATGCTGCATCTGCATGCTGAGCAGCAAACAAAGGAAGTCCTGCTGTGTGTTCTACTAACATGGATCAGTGTTGGTGAAGACTATACATATTCTTGAAATTAGTTATGTTAATATCCAGTAGTTTAACCAGTTATCAGTTCAGACGTTGGATACAAGTAGATGTTAAAAACCATTAAACAGCAAATATTAGCTTCTCATGTGTATGCAGCTGATCCTGTATGCAGCCAGAGACCCACTTTGAGGGTGACCCCTGAGCAGATATTGAACCACTCTGCATTAGCATAGGGGAGGACAACCATTATATTCATTATGGTTTCTTTGAATCTGCTTAACCAAACGCTTACAATCAATAAACGTTAGATCAGCAGAGTGGCAGCAATTTACTCTTGGGGATGATCAATAGCTGTATTGTTCTGAATAGCAAACATTCTCTATAACTGTGGAAAGAATGGGGTTATTTTGTTATTTCAAGGCCAGCTGTTTTTCTTGACCCTTTTGTGTTTAGATATTGACCTGCTTTTTGATTTTTTATGACAACAGGTGTGTTTTGTTTTGCTTTTAATTCCTCACCATCAATGATCCTCTTGACTCTCCAAATGCGTAAGGTGATGATGAGGCTGATGGCATCCCAGGGGCTGCTGGGCCCGTTGGCCACGGTTGAGGCCACCATTGGGGCCAAAGACAGCACGATGACAGCACCATCAAATACCTGACATTGTCATAAACACAAGAACAAATACATTTGAAGTACATGAAACTTTTGCTGTGAACAATAAATCCCTTCAAATACAACCATGCAAACTTGCAGCTATGGATGTGGGTTTAGTCAACTGTTAGACTTTCATGTGAGGCAATCTCTGTATGCAAGTCATTCTGGGTTAGTTTGTTTTGGAAAGACAGATACAACTCTAATGTTTACATTAACAAAACAATCAGTAATTGGTAAAATGAGCTTAGTATAGAAAATCAAATAATGTAAATCTCTCCAAAGGTAACAACGTTTGGCTACAAGCACATTTAAGGTCAATAATAAACTGATTACATATAATATTTCCATACAAATGGCCTGGCAGGTGATTTTTTTGTTCCTATTCTTAACAGAAACTCAATTTATCCTGAAACCTAAGGATATTTTCATCAAGTAAAAATAAAAAATAAAAAATACCCAAAGAGTATTAAATATGCATCAATATCTCACTGAAATAGGGAACCAGAATGAATATAATACAAAATATCTGAAAGAGTTTAAAATCTGGACATCAATATCAGCCACTAAACCAATACAAACCTCCACTTTGTTTTCTATGTAGTCCCAGATCCCAAGCACTACAATTCTGAATACAGTCTAAGTGAGACAAAGAGATAAAGGAAAAATAGATAAATGAAGGAGCACGCTGACACATATCAAAAGCCATTTTGATATCATTAGTCTTTTAAATTGTCATCACACGCAAGAGTTTAGTGAAAGAAGGCCTGTACCTGCTTTCTTCTTTAAATCTCTCTCATTTATCAAATACTGTGGAATAATAATTCAAGAATAGTATATTTAAAGCTGGACTCAAACAAAGACAAAAATAAAATGGCTTACCATATTTGACTAATTTCTAGCCAATTTATTTCTTAATCTTTAATCAATGTCCTGCTAGTTTTAGGGGTACATTGATACATTTTTGCTTTTACTTACCACTATTGTTGTATAAAAAATACATATAAAAACGGCTCATGATTTTTTGGTGCATGTTGGACAGCCACCAGCAATTATTTTGTTAATCAGCGAAGAAGAAAAAACATCCTCACCAGAGCCAGTGCAAAGGTTTGTCACACCAAAAATAGAGAGACTGGATTAGGCTTTGCCATAAACACATTTTAAAATTTTTCTTTGTTTTGCTTTGTTAAAGCAAGCTTGTGTGAACTATTTATTAGTAACCAGTCTTACATGTGATAGATGGCAGTCAGAGTGCTCTCAGTTTTAACACTCAGTGGGCAATGAAAGGCTAAAATAATCTTTTTTACCATCTATAACAACTTCTGTGGTTAAAAATGTTTACTAACAAAGTAAATAAATGATGCATTTGGCAAAATCCCAATAATATGACTGCATATCAAATTAGTCGGTAAATATTGTTGGCTGTGGGACTTTTGTTTAGCAGAGACTTAAGGTAAGAGTAAGAGGTGAGCTGTTAACCCATCATATGGGGCGCATGTTGGACCATGGGCTGTTATGCAGGAGGAGCAGGTGCTTCACCCACATTTAACAATCCTGCTTTCTTAGTGCTGGATCAGCTAATGTCACATCCAACAGCCCTCCCAAGTGACTTTCCTTCTGTGATGTCAGTAGGTGAGGTAAATGGACAGAACATATTACTGTAACCCCGTCCCTACTACTCCTTAAACTCAGCTTTAATAGTCGTTCCTGCTGGCTTTCTGCTAATTACTGCTTAGTGAAGGACCTTGGGGGTGAGGCTGTCAGGGTAATTGGTTTGCATTAGAGTGGAGACTAGTGGGTCAAATTTGACCCGTTCCATTTTGTTGTTCAAAATTCTCAAGTAAAGGCAAGACATTATTTGAGCGAATAATGGTTTAAAATTGATTAAAATGAACAATTAAGCTTTAAATGGTTGACATTTTACTACCAAAGTAGCATTAAAGTAGCAATTCTGAAACTAAGGCTTCATCTTGCCCTGACAATAATGGCAAAAAATGGCAATGACAGTCTACTTTAGGTTCCTTAGGCCAGTAAGTAACTTGCAATGCCAGAGAAAGGACATCTTTAATCTACAACTAAGATTAAGTGAGTTTAATCTTATGAAAAAGAAATATATTATTTCAGATGTATTGTGCTTTTTAAAGATACAATGTTCATGTCTTACCTCTGAAAAGAAGAGTGACAGGATGATAAGGCTGATCCAGTGGATAATGCTGGCAAATTGAAACGCATTGGAAACTGCCATAAAAGAAGAAACAAGACCATTTTAAGATCTGAGAAAATATATGACAAAACAGTATAACAACTGCTGTTGAATTCCAGGTAATATTTAGAGCAAATTAATATTCAATATAATGTAAAAGTTGGCCGGCTTTAAACTATTCCTTTAAATTGTCCTTTTTCCTTTAAAATTTCATTTTCTTAGAGTCAATCCCTTAACCTACAGCTCCACATCACACTTTATTACCCATCCTCCTTTTTGCCTTGGAGGACTGGCAGTGGACTAAGAACAAGATTACAATAGATCTAATGTGACGAGAGTCTTGCAGTCCCCGTTTGAGACTCGGGTATCATCAGAGCTGGATACCGGCCAGTAATCGATGAAGATGTGTGCTTGCTGCCACTGACAAGATAGTTTGTTCATTATCACCTCACTCCATCTCTCTCCATCAGAACCATTTACCATCCAACTCCACCATTTCCTCTGTGACAGGCAGGCTTACACACATATGTCCATCAGTTAGAATATGTATTCAAATACTTTAACGTGAGAATAGTCGAACATGGGGAAAATACGCATTTCTGTCACGTCGATAGGTTCTGCATTCTGAATTAATCACATTTCAGAATGCAGAAGACCCTATGTTACAGTAGGTTTTTAACCTGACAGTGAGGCGATATGATGTTCCAAAGAGACATTATAATAGAAATAATTGATCAAAGTTGGGTAATTCTACATTGGAGGTCCAGTCGGAGCCAAAAGCTCTTTGCTTTCAATCTGTGAGGTTAATAATGAAGATATATCAGTTTATCATCAAGTTTTCCCACCAAGGGCATTTTCACATTATGCAAATATCTAAGAAGCTTTTAACATCATATTTTTTATTAGCTATGTTTATGGCATCAACATATATGTAATCTACACTAGGAACATGCTATTTCTTGTTCTCCAAATTGCAGGCAATGAAGAAAAGAAAAGGGTTGAATGTAAACGCAATGTTTCTATCACTGATTAAGCGTTTGAGCCTACAGATCTCACAGTCTTGATGTATGACGGATTCCTGGGCGCGTCTTGTGATCTACGTTTACATGGAGCACTTTTTGATCTGATTGAATGTTCAATCAGCATGAAATGTGTCACATCAACATTTCAGTTTGCCCAACTGGCCTTAAATGAAATAAATTTCAAATTGATCATTCATTAGTGGTGGTTTCAGCCTTTCCATGATCTGAATAACAGGAAAAAATGCAGTCATTCTGGTGGTTTCTGTGATATTCTGCACATGCTTGAACAACACGGGGGTTAGAGGACGCACTGAGTTTTAGGAAATGGCAGCAGCATAACAAAACTGAACTGTAGAATACAAGGTTTTAGAATCGAAACTAAAAGAGTTAAAAGATCATCAAGCGTCTCGACAGTCTAAAGATTCTAATTAAGCTGTTCAAGCAGATATTTAATCAATTTTGATAAGATTTTTTTCTGGTCTTTTTATTCTTCCAAATCCAAATCAGTACACATTGTGAGTGTTTAAAGCATTACGATGATGTTAAATCTTTCCATCATGCAAACATGCAAAAGATAATTTTATCTCACATCCAAGTAAACATGTCTCTGATCAGACTGATTTCAGAGGGAATCTTTGTTTATTCAAATAGGCCTGTGCAATAAGCAATCAGTCAATTAATCTCAAAGACAGCAAAAATGGTCACAATAAGTTTTCTGGCCGCAATCATTTTTTTCATTTGTTGCTGTTCTCTGTCTGTACCCTGTAGTTTCTTGTAGACTGATCTCTCATGTCGTACCTCACAGCTTCATGGTCTTCTGCAATACCAGAGAGTGTAGCAGGGTACATTTTCCTTTCTACCTTTTTGGTTAAAGAGGTACTAACTGGCAGTTTTCCTGTCTGAGCCCTATGATTAATATTTTTTTTACAAAAACTTCATTATCTCTCATATTTTTGTTTTTATTTTTTTGTTGTGTTTGGTTTTTATTAATCATTGATGAGACTGAGAGTGGCTTCTGTTTATTGTTTTGTTTACTTATCTTAAATTTCTTCCAATTCCAGTGGAAATGCTGGTAATTACAAATGGAAGTTTACTGATCTTTGAAAGGGTGTACGTGCATTATTATTATGCCATTTATCTTTTATAATAAACTACTAATTATCAATTATATAAGTTGAAAATCGATTCAAAATGGCAACAGTGCTTAGAGCAATATTAACATTTGTCTTAATCATTTCTGGGAAGATTAATCGCGCAGCAAAATGTGTTATCGTGACAGGCCTACGTGTGAATGTAGTTATTGATCATTCTCAGAGTAGTATGGGAAAATGCCTTAAATGGAGACGATACAAGGACCACACAATCCCTTTATAATAGTTAACTCTATCATTATCCTCCTATGAAAGAAGATAATATATATGTTTGAATTTTTTAAAGATTGCTCAAAATAAGTACAATTATCGAACAACATAAGTGTTGATGCCGATACACACTCCAAAATACAATATACATTCAGATTGGAAGCTGATAATAATTTTGATGCAAGAATCTGTGAGTACTCTCACTGTTATAACAGGAGAAGTTCATCTCACACAAATATTTGAAAGGGCTCTGAGCTAAATCCCTGTAAGCTGTCCTTACACAAGATCGATATTTTAAACATTTATGATGCTGAGCAGTAGGAATTGTCAAGAGACTGTCGATGTGCAGTGAAAGACAGAGTAATCATGAAGAGGGCAGAACATGTTTTTGTACCTGAAAATAAATTCCCTTTTACATAATCCATTAGGCAGGTAGGGTACAGTGTAGGAAAGGTGCCAGTTGAGTTAATAATGATTGAGTATAATTCTCAAGGACACTAAAGAGTTTAACTCCCTGCTGTTCCAGTGGAGCTGCAGCAGTGAGTTGTACTGGATGCCTCCCAGGTGTTTCGTGAATGTCACAGCATATAGATGAAGAACATGCATGCTCAGCAAACCTGTCCTTCCAGAAAAGTTGAGGCTGAAATAGGATAAACAAACACAGGCTACTTACATTGTAATAGTTTGGTGTCAATGAGCAACTCCAAAGACAGAAAAAGAACCACCAAGATAACACAGGCCACTAGGATGCAGTTGAAGCCGGCGCTGAGCAGACAGACCTGCCATAGGGCCACACGACGGCCGCAGCACGGCTTCAGCCAGTTGGACCTAAAAAGACAGGAAAGTAAGATTGTTTTGAGATTTCACCCACCTAAGATAAAACAATAAGTACTTGTTTACAATTTTTTTCTTAAAAGAAGAAAAAGCAAGTTGAACTTGTCTTGCACCGATCAGTACTTTGCTCCGGTGGTAGGTTGGAAATTTTGTGTGTAAACTTTGCACATTTGAACTTCCTGAAATGCCCAACAGAGGGCGTTACCTTACACTTAAAATCCGGCAAAGTTTGGGGGTAACAGTCAGAGCAGTCGGTGGTCAGAGAAAGCATTGAGAGAGGGACAGGGGGGCTCTGTGAACTGGTGATGTGACCATCACTGGTGTGGATGGAATTCCAATGAACTCTTTTTTATGTGGTAATAAAAGGAGTCACTGTAGAGGATGCTGCAAAGAAGGAAGGGTCTCATCTTTTCTGAATGCAGTGGTCTGGGATAGTAGACATAGTGTGGGATATTTAAAAAGACAAAACAAAAAAAATCTATGAAAGAATGTTGTTGAACCAAAGAACGCATGTTTTCAATAAATTCAGGTCAACTTCCTGAATGGGTGATTGAAAGAAAAGCACGTTTTCCCATAAAATCTAATATGTGTGATCTGTTTTAAAGAAAAAGACAGGAAGATTAAAGAAATTCGATTAAAATCGAAAATCGGATTTGGTTTTAAAAGATCTGAGATTTTATTTTTTGGCCATATCGCCCAGTCCTATGTGCTGCTTATAAAAGGGAAAATAGAAGGTGAACATTCGAACTTTCTTTTTCATTTGACAGGTGCAGTAGGAATCCAGCATTTATGCTATTAATGTGTCTGGCAAGGTAGCTAAATGCTCATGCTTTTAAAACATGAGGTGGACATACAGATCAGCTATAAGGGCTGACAGTCGGAGTCGAGAGAAACAATGCCTCTCACAAGCTCTCCATCTGGAATGGAAAGTTGGCTCTGCCCACTACCTTTCCCTTCTCCCCATGTCCTGGCATGGTAGACTCAGACATTGGCAGAGCATGTCCCTCCTCTGATCATGTCTTCATTCCTTGGCATGGTGCTAATATGAGCTGCAATGGTGGCAAAATGGCTCTATTTTCACTGCAGCTTCAGAGTTGATTTACTGCACGGAGAAGATCGTGCAGGTTTTATTATAATCCCTAACTTAATTGAATCTCTTATTTTCTTAAATATTGTGTAGTTATTTTTTTATATTTCACATCAATTTATAAAAATGGCATTTAGGGGAAATGATACAGAGAAAAATAGAATAAAACTAATTAATCCATAATGAAAGCCCTGTTTTACCTACTTTTGATTTGCATGTTCTATTTAAATCATCCTGTAATGTGAAAATTTAGGTGGAGGCTCTGCATCACACTCCCAGCATAAACAAGTACTGAACCTGGAGCGTTTACTGCTGCTGATCTGATGCTGTTACAAAACTGTCCTATGTGGGGAACTTTTTTTACGAGTCACATCCCCATTTGTCGCATATTTGTCGCTGCTCAGTAGGTGGAAGAGGCCACACATGTGTCTTTTTATTACTTCAGATGTGGGCTTCTCTGGTTATCTGGGTATAAAGATGAAAATCACATAACATGTAAAACTGATAAACAGCTGGGCCAAGATCATAAGTCATGTCATAAGACTGTTTTCTTCTTCCTCACATGTTTGTAAAAAGAAGCTGAAAGAAAATTCAAATAAAAACTTTTCTGTTTTGGGTTTACGGTCTCCTTTCATAACATTTATGAATCAATATGTCTTCAGCTGTTGAAGAGCTCATCACTCCACCCTCCCACTGGTTTCCCCGAGAGAAGTATTCGTTCAAGCTTGGCACGGGTAAAGCCACGACTCTGCAAACAATGCATGGATAATCTAATAAAGGCGTGACCATGCTGATAGCAATCATCTTCTTGGCTTTGGTCGGTGTGGTACAAGTGTACAAACTCCAGATGGTGCAGAATCTGCTCTACCAGCGTCTTGGCGAGACTCTGTGGATGCCAGGTATCGTGGCATTACGTGTGCAGGCCTACATGCCAGAACACGGCACCTTGCAGATAAGATGCAGCAAAAAATAGTGATTTTAAAAAAAAAACATTTATTTATTTATTATATTTGACCAACTCAGTTTAGGTTATCTCAAACTGTTAAATAATCTGAATTAAAATTGCACTGGGTTTGATACTGAAATACAGGTTAAAACTGCTTTGGAATTTTTTTTTTATAACACAAATGTGCAGAAACAGCAATTTAATGTGTATGCACAGCATATGATGTGCTCACTGAACCTTGCACTTTTTCTTACTAATGCCAAGAAGTCATGTGCTGAAAATAAACACGCCAAGCTGTGATGATGGAAGATGATTCTGGTACCCAAACTGGCCATCCTAATAAAAAGGTTTCTTTACGTGTTTTGTGTAATTACTTGTTAAAATCTGACATGGTGAGCAAATTACCTAAAAATAAATAAAATGTATCATTGGTCTAATTGAAATTTTCACTGACTACACCAAACATCTTCCAACTTTTCCAAGACTGTGGATTTGCACCAATCATCCCTCCATACTCACTATAACACCACATATTTGGGCCAATCTTTTACAAAAAGCAGAATATTTTCAAATGTGTTTCCTCCATTTTGTTAGCAATTAGCATGTTACAAAACAAGCTCATTAGAAATAGTTTTCTGTTGAGTCAGGTTATTTGAGTACAAGTATGTTTTGAAAAAAGCTATTAAGTGGAATCAACAAACTGTATCAAACAACCTCAATTTTTACAGGTCAAGGTTCAGTCAGCTATTGCCATAATTAGATTGTCTTTGAAGGCGCATCATTTTCAGATGATTTCATGCTTCATTCTACTGCTGCAAGGGAGAAGTAAGTAAGTAAGAAAATATTTACCGAAATAATAAAACTCTGAGTGGGAGTAGTAATAAGAGGGGATAAAAGTGAAATACTGTCCTTACAAACTTTATAAAGGCTGATGTCTCCTCTAGCTTTGATGGCTCCAGGAATCATATCACAGTAAAGTCAATCAAAGCAAACACCAGTGGAAGAAGTATGTAAAAAGTCCACTTTGAGGGTAATTTTACAAATTCCCGTCTATAAACCCAGAATAGGACCCCAGTCAGAATATAAAATATACTAAGGTCATATGAGGACTTGATTTATATAATTATTTTTCATTTTATACTGGGTAAATTAATAAATTATAGTTCAAGTTTTAAATGAAGCAGTGTTTCTTGTAGTCTCACCAACAATACTGCTTGTGGCCAGTAAAAAGTCCAGTGCATACATTACATACCTGTTTTAGTAAGTGTTATATGGGTGTTGTCAAAGTATAACAATCAGATGATTTGCACACGGCCTTGCTTGGCGGTACATGGATAAGCCAACTTGTTGCAAGTTTACTACCTTGGTAAATTAAAAGTTTCCATGGAAAGAGTTCCTGTTTCTGTCACAGACTTCATATAATAGATTAGAGCAGTTATCACGTGCCAGATGTGAGGTCAATCTGGGAGAGTTTAAAAGTGCAAGATGACAATGACAAAATGCTGGCTTCAAAACACATTCCCAATAAAATCCCATCCAAAATCTTTATCATGAGATACCAATGGAAGAGCACGTCAATTAACAACAACAGGACAGAAGTACAGGCTGTTTTTTTTATTATCACAACTCCCTGACATAATAATTTACCAGTTTTTACTGGACTTTGAAAATTGGCTCCACATCTCCAAGTTTCCATCTGTTTTTACAACAGGCAGAAAAGTGTATAAAGTGTATTGTACAGTGGTTCAGCCAAATTAAATAACACACAACAATGAAAATAAAAATGGTTCAGCAGCTATCTGTACAGCCTGATGAGCTGGCTCCAGACTTTCACAGTCCTGAGGCCTTGACCCCATCTTTTTTTCTACAATGACGACAAGCAAGCTTTTTTCAAAGATAAAGAAATGCAATAAATGTATGGACCAAACACACTTATAATCCTAAAACGTCAATATCTGTGTGTACTTCATACCAGCATTGTTAGGTTGAAAATGGTCAAATTAATTATGATAATGTTGGATTTAAAACCGGTTACTTAACATTAAATATTTCTCTAGTGTAAATGAATGAGGTGTGCATGTGTTGGGATGCTTTGACCAACACTACTGTGTCTTGGGCTCTTACTTTCTGCTTTCTGTATATGTTCATCTGTCTATGGATGAAAAGTGTAATTAAGTAGTACACCCTCTGAATAAGGTTGAATTAAAAAACAAAAAAATGTAGTCATATTAAAGCCACACTTGTGAATTTTGGCCAGTTTTCTCACTGACAAACCCCAACAGCTTAATTTTTCATCCATCTTGGATCTTGTTTCTTTTCTTAGCGCTCTCCAGGCAGTCAAAGTCAGTCCAATCTTGACCCTGGCCCTGTTTTTATCCTGCCGCTTTCTGTCTTTGTTTTCCTCACTTTCGCAATGACATCTTGAAAATTTCTTTGATCAGTCAGCCATAGTGTGTAGTGAAAAAAAATCACTTTATTATTGTAGATTTGCTGGCATGTAACGCGGTGCCATGACGCAAAACACTGCTGTAAAGTGATGCCTCAGGACGGAAATAAGTGAAAATTCATCTAAATGAATCTGAAGCACCAAGTTTTAAGGCTAGAAAGTTATGTAGTGATACTTTAAGTCTTCAAGCTCACACATACTTAAAAAGAAAGGCTTTTGGGTGTTAGAATTTAACACATTTCCCTCCCAAAAAAGATGCCACATTAAGAACAGTGACAAGTAATAAACCCCTCACTTGTTCTCAGTGCTGCCCATCTAATATCAAATCCATCAACCCAGGATATTAAAATGAGTAAACATTGCAATAAACCTGAGTTACAATCTGCCACGCATCAATAACGTGCACCTTTATTTTACAGGCTAACCACACCACACAAGCCAATATATCAACTAACATCACAGATATATGCACAAACACAAAATAAACTACTGACTGTGAGTTTGCAGTGTGGAGACTGCTCTGATGCATATGACAAATAGCCTGAATGTGTGTGTCCTTACTTCATGTCACGCCAAAGCCAGCCCAGCCCAGAGGGGACACAGTCTGACGCTGCTGGTGACACATGCTGTATATTAATGAATCTTATTAAAGCAACAAAACAGCAGCAAATGTTGTTTCTCTGACCCAGTCTGCCCTGACAATCTGACAGAACCACCTGGCCCGAGTCACTGGTAGACAAACACACTCAGCTGACAAGGTCAAATTGTCAAACTGGGTGCTTTCAAACCCACTTTGGTTTCACAAATTTTACCAGTATCATACTGATTTGTTTTAATTAGTGAGACTTCCAGGACTCCAATATGAATATCTGTCTCCAGTGTTGACACTATCTCTGTCCAATCGTTTTCCTCAATGAAATAAATCTTTCTGATATCAGTGTGCATTTAATAAGTTGATAGAGTTTTGTTGTGTTTTCCGCTGTTGATGAGCCTGAGTGAGGCTGGACAGGGAAACTGAGGATGGAGATTCAATAAAGCAAAATGATAAAACACCAACATATCAATTTGAGCTACCAAACAGTGGAATTGTTACAGTAGCTGATGGTCTCATCAGATAAAGTCCCCCATTGCAGTGTAAAGAGGTGTTAGTGAGACATTTTAAGCATTTTTTAAAAATGTACTATGTTAGAAAGTAAATCCAAGCCTTCTCACATTTCTTTAATAATTCCTGTATGGTTCATTACAAGCAGCTAAACAGTATATCAATTCAAAGATGTGCACTTTGCACAGTGACCTATTCTATAATCTATTCATTTCATTGTTTTTTTTTTTAGTTCAAGATATTCTCAAGGTGGAAATGCTTAAATGCTAGTTGTGAGACATTATGCAGAAAAACAAAGGATAACAAGTATAGCCCCCCTTAAAAATATTCCTGCAATAAAGGACCCTTAGTTTTAATGTTTGTCACTCAAAGAGTCCAGATGTCTTTATAGTTAATCCTTGTAGCTGCATTTTTCTGGGGAAGTTTGAGAGTTAAACTTAAACACAATGCATGTGGATGAATTAATTTTCCTGAAATCATTATCATGTTCATATACACTTTATTAAGAAAACTGGGCTCGACTGAAAAAACCCAATTAAAATTGGTTTAAATTCCTCTTATTCATAAATGCATGGTGTGTAAACAGAAGAAAAGACATCAGCTCTCATGATTACGTTAGGTTAATTTATTGCCTGATTAATTAGTTTTTTTATGAGAATGACACACACACACTGACCCTATGAGGAGGCAAACAGAACACACAAACTGTAGGCAAGCTAAAGCTTCTCAGCCCTCATGAATTCTGTTTATAGAATGGATAAAAAGCCTTCTGGGTCTTTCAAACAAGATTATATCCAGTATATGCTGAAAAAAAGTTAGAGACTTGACAACAGTCTAAGCGGAATGGGGAAGTACCAGTGCAGAGCTTAGTTAACTGTAAAAGTAGTGAGATCTGAGTTCCCAGACTAGCTCATGAGACCACCCTCAACCCCCAGAATGCAATTATTTATCCCGTCAATAAATTTATCCTGTTTGAATTTTTGCTTGTGTTGTTCTCACTTTCAGCTTGGACAAAAGTGTCTCCTAAATAACTACAAAATAGAATAGAATTGAATTTAATTGAATTTAATGAAATTGAATTTAATAGAAAAAGCATGCCAACAGCTGCTGCTGAAATTTAACCTCAGACAAATTAATTCCTGAAGTAATTTTTTCGGCTAAATATACAGTAATGTTTGTTTGTTTTTTCATAACAGAAGACATCCTCCGATTGTAGTTCTATTATCAGGCAATTCTGGGGATGAAAATGGCTTTAAGTGAGATAATCAACACTTTTTTCCAATCCTGAGACAGACATTCACCCATGTAGATGAAACAAATCTACACCTCTGCTGAGATTCGCAGCAAAGGAGAGAACAAACATCACACCCTTGTCATTACATCCAGTTTGTGATCAAGTCTCATTTTGGGTAAGCTTGTTTTTCTTGCTTATGTTTGCAATGACAACAAATCTTACTTACATATGTAAGACTGCTTTGCTTACATATCCATTCTCTACTTATTTAAGTATTTCATCATAACCAAGGGGTATAATGGATGGTGCAAAATTGCCAATATTACCTGTGAGGTTTCAGATTAGTTACCGAATGCCCTGTCACATGGTAATAATGTGATTAAATAGTTAACTGATCTCTAAGCTAAAGGAAGACCTTGCAGAAAAGAGAGGTGGGCTGAAGTAGAGTAACTAAAACAAGCTGCTAGGAAGATAGGTGTGAGTGTAAAAATAGATGTAAATTAACCAAAGCATGCCAAAGACAATTCTTCACAATGTAAAGATAGACTATTAACCTTATTTTCTTTAAAAAGGGTTGAAAAATTATCTCATTATGAAAGCCCTAAATGAACCCTGTCAACCCACAATAACATAGGTCACTTCATTTTAAAATTATGTTTGAAGCACAGATATAAGTCTGAGAGAGAATCTGTGAAATGACACCAGCAGAACATTTCCAGCTTGAAGCAGCTTTGCTTTGCGACAGAAATCCCAGTTGCCAAGTGTGCCAAACTTACAAGCAAACACCGAGGGACTTGGAAATGAAAATGACATGAATAGAAAAACATCTTAAAGGTGGTGAATACTTTTATAAGCCATTATATATGCAATAGATACAAACTGAAAAGAGGCCAAAATAGCATCCATCTCAATGTTAAAAAAATACATTCAGTCTGATCAATACACAAAAAAGAGGACATATCCATTTTAGATTTTTCTGAATTACACAGAAACTAGATTTAACCTAAGCAGTTGCTTCTGAGCACCCCATCATGAACAAGGATGACTTGTGTTCAGCTTTCCATCATTCCTATGGGAATGTTGGGGAAAGACTCATTTGTATGTTGCAAGGGGACAGGAAGGTCAGTGTGTGTGTGTGTGTGTGGCTGCACTCAATTTTTGTATTCTGTATTGTGTATTTTGTATTCTGTGTGTGTATAACAGTGTCCACACTGATATGCGAGTTGCCAATGAAGGAAGCCTAACTAAGTATAATTTATAACAGACTGCAGATTGCCATGGAGCTCAGCGCAGAATGGAATAAATCTCCAGCTGTTTTGCAGTTTATTTACTGTATCATGCAAGTTACAAAATCCAACATTATTTTGACTCCACTGAGAAAATCAATTATTGGAAAGAATCCTTCTTCTTCATTTGTGATGTTTTTGTGGGTTTTTTTCTCTTTTTTCATATACAACACCTGATATGTTGTTTGCTAAGTGCTGTAGACATAAAATGATACGGTATGGTGCAGCTCATTTGGCACAGTTACATGTACAAATGGCAAAAGCGCTTTAATCCCTCAAATATTCAAGGCACATGTTTATCATCAACACAACTACTCTTTTCTCGCCTGTAGAATATTTTTGGTTGATAATGCAACACTTGAGTAAAAAATTAAATAAATAAAAAGGTGCCTCCAAAACTACTTGGTCAGGGTTGGAAAAGCCATGGTTAGGACATTCTGTCATCATGCCAATGTTTCCTTCACTGACCATTTTTACAATTTCCACACAGTTGCTGTTATGACCCAGAGAGGTTGTATATTCTTCTACAATAACTACAGGTTGTTTTGGCTTGCAAGAGCAAATAACCCACGGGGTGATATTTGGGAGGACGTTGGTTTTAAATTATTTTACAGTGGATCAAAACTGTTAACCACAACATCAACAATCTCAGGAGAAAGCGTTTCTAATAAAACAGAATTTATTGCTGTGTCCACCTTTTAATTTATGTACTTGACCCAACATGACCCAGGCTACTCGTGAAAGAGCACAGCAGACTAAGAGGCTGTAGAATCAGGTGTATTAAATCCTCATTTGCTCAGTCTGGCTGAGCTTTAATCCAACAGTTTTACCAGTATAAGCAACAACTTAAATGGTGTCTATTAATTTTTAGTTTTTTAGGTTAATTTCTCAGTTTGTTAAGATTTTTAAGTAAACGTCAAATCCACCAAAAATATCTTCAAACTAATAATTGTTTTGTTTTTTTTGGGAGGGGGGTTGCTTCTGGGGGTATACAGAGTTCATTATTAGGGGACAGTTGCAACACTTTTTACATTTCAAACCATTACTTAGAGATAGTTTGGATTAGACAAACAAATGTTTTTTACAATAAACTCCCATGTGTCTGTTTATAGTCAAAACCATTTAAAGATTAATACATTAAGTACATTCTGCACAATTTATTTTAAAAAAATTAAATGTAAGGAATCAAATGTTGCAACTGTACCCAGGACAGTTGCAACATCATTGTATTTGATTTAATCAAATTGAATCAAGCTTATAACTTGATTAAGTGTTAAATCAAATGAGCTGCTAAGCATTGTTTGAAGTAAAATAAACTTTTCAACATTAGACTATTTTAAAGTTTAAAAGTAAACATTTTTTCAAGCATCTCATACAGTAAAGGTTTTTTAGGTTTAATTGTGCTCATGATGGTAAAAAAAAAAGCTGTTTTAAACACTTAACATTTAGCTTCTGCGGTTCCATGGCCCTGCAGTCTTCACTGTGGCAGAGGAATTAAGGAGCTGGAGAGATAACAGACAGGCTGGTCATTCCCTGACCGCTGTTTCAGACAACTTCCTGTGCTCTCTAATTAAATCAGGACAAATTGGCTTGCCTGGGTGAAAGCCTTCAGAGAGAGCATTACTCCAAAAGGCAATAATTCAACTTGTCACCTTTTTTCCTCTTTGACAAACAAAGTTAAAGCATGAAAATTAAAATTTCAGTGCAATACCTCAGTAAGTGGTTGCACAATTTCATATTGCTCCTATTAACAATCAAAGGTAGTGTTCTCATCTTCAGATTTGAGCTGATCACGCTGGACTTTCCTGCAAATGAAATGCTGCTTTAAACGCTCCGGGTGGAAAACAGCCAAAGTGTAGTTTGTGTTACAACTTTCAAGTCCAATTTCCAATAAGAGTACAAAACCATTGTAGTGTAGCAAATAGGCCACTAGTATTTCCAAAATAGAACATTTGGACCCTTGGCAAAAAAGCTGGTGGGTGGCAAAACATGGGAGCACTTGTTTTT
>JAVQJG010026158.1:0-10543 GCA_036024015.1 Craterocephalus amniculus
CAGAAAAATATGTATTCACAACCCAAACCCAGCACTACAATGGGTAATAGGTATGTGAAAAATAAAGGAACATTTTAAGGATAAAGAAAGATTGACATGCTGTTATTAAATCAAAAGGCTGGTTCTGTGGAAATTCTGGTAATTTAAGTAGGAAACACCTGAATAATCAGTAATCTTCCTTTCATGTTTTGTTCCTATTTCTGCTGAACTGTTTTATCACAAAAACACAAAGACTAAACCCTAAAAAAAACAAAGCCTTTAGGCAGATAATTAATTCAGTTGTGAGTTTTATAAGGATTAAAAAGAATAAAGCAGACAAACATGAATAAAAACAAATGTATAAAGGCATGTCCTTAATTTGGGCATTTTAGGGATTATGTAAATTTTAGAAGCCGTTTATCCTCCTGACTCTATAGCCAGTGGCCTTCAGTGCAAACTTTGTGATAGCCAATTGGTTACTATGTTTTTAACCTCATCACTCATGAGAAATTAGTCATTCACTTACCGTAACATAATTAGACCCCAGCACATTGTCAGCAACAAAATGGCCTTTTCAGCAGAGACCTAACATCTTATAAGCAGAACAGATCCTTGAATATAAAGCTTCAAAAGCCAATTAACAAACTAACAGCATTTTCCGTTTACTGTACCGACCAATATCATATAAAGCAGAAACCATCTGGATAAACCTAATAAACTCAAATTTATTAAAAACATTAACTGGAATGTTTTTTTCTAGTATATTGATGTGGGAAGCTTTGTTAATTGTGTAGGAAGCCAGTCAGGAAAGGAGACATGTTGGGCTGAGAGTAAATGGTGTAGTCCCCCACAGGGGAAAATAGGAGAGATCAGCACATCCTTGAACTAAAGTGTAGTGCAATTCACTATTTTGACCGCTGACTGAAGTTAAATTGATTTGGTTTTCTTATTGTTCAGAATGTGCAAAGGTTTATCATTTTGTTGACTTGAAGCATCGATTTCAACAAAACCCAAACATTTCAATGATTTATTGGATAATGTTACGCAGTTGGCAATCACGTATGACACTTCGTTCTTCAAGGTGATTCAAAATTCCTTTAATGCATGAAATGTTTCTTTTGCTTTGGGATATTTGAAATCCTTTTTGACATTAAAGGAGTTATTTCCAGTTCAATCAGGGTCATTTACCAACAGGAACGTTTGGGTTTGTGAGATAGAAAGAGTATCAAGTTAAGTCAGCAGCATCAGACTGACCAATCTCATTTCAGCCAGCAAATGTCCTTATGAGTTATGTTTAAAATTATTTTGTCCACAGCCACTACCCAAAAGTTGGTCTAAATTCTCCAACCACACAAAGCATTGCTCCCATGTAACAATAAAAATATTCAAATCTTGCTGACACACAGGGAAAGTGAAATTATTTTTTTCTATTTAAACAATTGAAGAATTTTTAAATACATAATTGTTATGATACTGACACTTGACCAGCTAAGAGATAGAATTAGTGGCATTAGAGATGACATGTGTTTAACATGCCATCTGATTCTGCAACAGTTAAGGGGATAGGCGGGGATATGTCAGCCTATTACATCCCTATTGAGATAGAAAGGAGATAATATCATTAAGTTTTCAAAGCCTTTTTTATGGCCACAGGACCATGATATATACAGTATCTTTTTCTGAGGAGAATTTTTTCTGGGCTAAAGTCTTCAGATGTGTGTGTGTTCTTCATAGAATTTCCAGCTCATCAGCTTTGTTTAGCCATTTTGGCAGTATGCTTAGGGTCATTGTCCATTTGGAAGACCCATTTACACCATTTACAAGTTTTAGCTTCCTGGCTGATGTCTTGAGATGTTGACTTAATATCTCTAAATTATTTTATGTAATGTTCTTTATTCGTGATGCCATCTAAAAGAAGAGCTCTAGTTTCTGTAGCAGCAAAACAGCCCCACAACATGATGCTGCCACCTCCATGCTTCACAGTTGGTATGGTGTTCTCAGGTCTGCAAGCTTCCACCCTTTTACTCAGAATGTAACATTGGTCATGGCCAAACAGCTCCACTTAAGTTTCATGAGACCATAGGACATGTCTCCAGAAGTTAAGATCTTTGTCTAGGTATCTTTTTGCCAACTTTTATCTGGCTTTTTTATGTTTCTTTAGGATTATAATGGCTTCATTCTCGAAGAGTTGCCTTTCGGTGCAGTACTTGTTTCACTGTGGTTATGCCATGGTCTAGGTAAATACTCTTTGGAGTATACTCTTTAGTCGTGGGTGAATGTGAGGATGCATTGTGCCATGTTGCATGCTGGGGGAGTGAAAGCAATCTTGTTAGGGATTTTCTCCTGTTGCCAACATTTGACCAGTTTAGCTGAGATATAATTGTTTTTGCTTCGTAGAAATGCAGTTGTTGTGGAGAAGAGAAGAAAGGGGGTATCGGAAAGAAGTCAGACTTTGCCTTCAGTAATTGGATCACCGTGGTGAATGGAAGCTCTACTAATTAATGAGCAATAGTGCAGTGAAATCTGATTGTCCAGGAAATATGACCCCTATTTTATTTGGGCGAATTTATTGAAGAAAACCATGTCAAATATTTCCTTGCAAACACATTCAGTAATGTGTTTTATTTTATGAAGTCTGCTGGATTTCATGCATGCTTTTAATGATTAAAGATGTGTTTGAACATTAAAACTTAGAAAAGTGTTAGAGCTTTGCTATGCAGTGGATAGATCTGCGATCTGAGTCAATGGTAATATCCTGAAGTTAGAATTCAGGGTCTAACAACAGACAGTGTTGCAGCAAGTGAGAAAACAATATAGTAGAGGTGTGGAATGAACTTCACACTTTTCATTCTTACCTAATTGCATGAATGAAACTTTTTTCCCACTACACCTTAGAACATATCTTTTTTTATGTTTGTTTTTTGTTGTTTTTTCTTACAAACTATTCTACTCATCTTTTGCTTCCCGTCTGTGACACTTACAGTACACTGGGCATCCTTATCCTGCTATGGTAAAAAACCTTAGACAATATTTCCTTCCCTTTTTAACTATACCAAATTGTTGTTGCATCAAATCTTACTGGAAAGTTGGATTAGTCAAATTTATAATGAGGTATAACTTGTAAGAATTGTTCCCTTGTGTAATGAGCAACACAGCAAATGTGTCAGTAGTGCCCCCAAAACATGTGCCAGAACCCCCAGCAATATTATGTTGGCATTCATTCTTATGTTGAATTGTTTGGTGGATTGGATGACTGCACTCTCCCATAGTTTTAAGGAGAAAACAACATATCAGTTATTTTTACACTTAACATTTAGCACTGTCAGAGCCTTAAGTAGTGTGTGGAGGAGTTATACTCTCATGACAGCTTGGCACGTCTTCCTTATACTGGTCACCAGCCTGCTTACAATTTGCTGTGGGATGATGTCCCTTTCCTAAACTACGACTTGTTGGAGGTCAACCACCATGCTTGTTTTGCTCACTCTAGGACATATAGCGCATCCATGCTTGTGAAAAGAGGGGAGAGAGATGTGACAGTGAGGGTCTTATCTCTATGCCTCCAACCGATCATGCACCCTTTCATGCTTTCATGCATGGCTTTCACCCAGAAGGCTGTGGTATCAATCCCTGCCTGGTCCCTCCTTTGTCCTGCCACAAATGCATGATCCTAAGATGTTACACCTCAATGTAAAGGTCACTAATCAGGTTTTCCATTTACTGAAGGGGTTGAGGGGAGGTGACACATTTGGTCAAAGTAATGCTTCCTCTTTTTTTTTTTTTTTTTTTGGAGACTATATTTGACCAGTTTGGTAAAGATTTCAAAGTGTTAGTCTAACAGGTCAGATTATGATGTGGACATGCAGCGTTACACTACATTTATTCACCTTAAGCAAGTGACCGATATACATTTTAATTATTCATTTGCATGTGTACTCTGTAAAACATGGAATTTCTGTTTCATGTTCACAGGTTGCTAAGTAACCAGTATAAGTAAACTGAACCAATGACCAGTGTCGTTAACCTTGCATCCTTTCATGCTGATTTAATGAAATACTGTTGACTTCTATTGTCACCAAGTTTATTATATACATCCTGAAAATTCAAAAGTCCTGTTCAGTCTGTGTTCTGTCTTAGTTTCTTCACGGCAACCTTGGGTAAAAGGAGTTCATGAGCAGGCATATGTACAGTAATGTCCCCAGAGCTGGCTGTGTATGTGAGTGTGTTGTTAATAATCAAGTATACCTCTGGGCTCAAAGATTTCCTCTGCATTGATTATGATGTCAGTGGGCTTGGTGCATTAATTTCAGGGCCTCTGAGGGAAAGAACGATATTTCTGGACTCCTGGTATAGTAGTAAGTAGTGTGTTTGAAAAATGGATATCTGAGCCAAGACATTCTGTCCCAAGTGAAAGTCTGCTTGCATGCAGATAAGTTTAATTAAACTGTTAAAAAGCTACTCCATCATCAGCTATTTGATGTTCAGATTACATTTGAACAAACATCTTCAGTAACTCATTCACTAAACAGAACAGTTAAACTGTGATGGATCCATATCACTCAGACTGCAAGTGAAACATAATGGGAACCACAAGCTTCAAAGAAGTCCAATTCCTACAAATTCTGAATATTCATGCTTGAAAATGTAGCTGCATGATAATGTAGCTGCGTGAGGTCAAAGTGTGTTTAATGATAAACAACAAATAATACTATGTATTGCTCAACATAAAATTTCTGCCATCAAAGATTAATGTTCATTTCCCTTTTAAGGCAGATTTGATACTTCTTGCTCCCTGACAGAGTGGGGATGACTGCTCATCTGCTACAAACAACAATGTATCTGAAACATTCTATGCAGCATCCTGTAGCTTAAATATCACTAACCTCCTCCTGTTTCAGTCAACCTGATCTCAGTCAGCTGAAAGCTTTAAAGTCTTCACTGGCATCACCACTTCTCATCGATCTTCTCTCTTCAGTCCGTTCCTTGCCTCCATGTAATCAATAAATTTGCTATTTCAAGTTTTGATGGAAATAAATGTATGTTCTTTAACTGTTGTCACCATGTGTTCCCCCCTCTCCTCACCTTCTACATTTCTCAGGATCCCTTTGGCGGCATGTACAAATGGAAAATATCTGAATGTAAGTGAGTAAAAGAAAATAGTTCTCCTTGGTATCACATGTCTTATTTATCAAGCTTTAAACTCGACTAACCTCTAAAAATGAAAAAGAAATTCTCATTTTGTGGTTTAAACATATAATATCAAAGAATCATATTTTGTGTTTCATCTCCTTGACCCAAGCGTTGAATACTGTATCGATTTGACATAATTTACACGATGCATACAGAGACACCATATGTTATATCTGCACTGCAGTCTTTTATAGGTAAATTAAAGATGTTTAGAGACAATGTTAAGCTGTGCTCCTGCCAGAGACTGAACATTTAAAATCATTTCTGGCATCATCTCCTGGATTATTTAATCATTATGTAATTAATGAACGCTAAATGACAAATTCCTTTGATGATCTACCTGCTATGTACCTGCTATATTTTGAGTCTTCTGGAAATAAAGACTAACAACACGATCCGGGTCAACCAATGTCAGATTATCACATTTCTTATCATTTTTCTTTTTTATGCCAGTGAGTTTGACCATATCTGTTAGTTTGGAAGCTGTAATGACAAAGTGATCTCAATACCTAGATTGCCCTCAAAATGTAATCACTTGTTCCGTTATTTCCTAAAAATGTCATGGCAGTCTGTCCATAACATTTTCAGTTACGTTGTAAACACACAAATCTTGTTGCTGCTAGCAGACAGAAAAACAAAGGCCAGTGAAAATGACCTTCACACCTTGGTGAAAGTAATAACAAATGAATGAAACTGCAGTTTTATTGTTGTCAATAAACATAAACCCAGTATAATCATCTATTTGCTTGTTTGTGCCCAAAAAATGCTGGGGACACTTGTTAGACTAGCCTGAGATGTTGCCTGTGTTTTTGAATGTCAGCCACAAGTGTCAGTTTTTTACACAACCTTCATCAAATTGTGTCATGAAAAAAGTATTTTTCTATTAAGACTTCAACTGTGGTCTGACATAAATCCAACATGTAAAAGTAACAGGTGACATTATAGCCCAAAATATAATTTTCCTGTCATATTTCACCAAGCTAAATACATAATCCTGCCAGTTATCTCAAAAGGTGCTTGGTCTCATTGCATTGTTCATGTAGTCAGTAGTCACTGATGTGGGCACTTGCACTGACTTGTTAAATTGTTGTCAGAAAGACTGAAGTGGACAATTTTAGAAAACTGACTCACTTATGCCATACAGTTCACTTCTGAGCTCTAATATGGAAAGATACTCTAAAAACTAAGCACTGAGTTTAGTGAAGTGATTGAAAAATATTCTGGTTTCTCACTTTCACTAAAACTAGATTTAAGAAGAAGAATTGATCACGGCCGCTAATAAAGTGATTGTTCAAAATTTACCAATAAACAATGACAAACATCTGCAATACAGGCATCCAATGTTCTAGACAGTATGGTTTTACCGACCTCGACTTTTATGAAGAGCATTAACCTTTTTACTGAGTGAATTATGTCTGTGTCAAGCCCATGAATTCACTTTAATGTCCAGACTGAGTCATTAAGCAGTCAAGTCATACTCTGGATAACTAAATTATTCACAGCCAAATAATAGGTTACATCAGATTATGGTTGACACCTTGAATCCACCCTCTTTTTTTGCAGAAATTGATCACAATATAGTAAAAGACTTCAAGACTTCAACCATTATAAAGATATGGACAAATTGATAAGAAATATATCTTCTTTGATATATATTTGATTGTGTGTGTATGTTGAAATGTTTATCATTCTCAGTATGAATAAAAAGAAATTCGAAATGACATGGTGTTTTGTTTTACTCTTTTAACAGATCATTTTGCAGAAATCTGAATCAAACAAGAATACTTTTCTAAGTCTGTATAAAGTATTATGTGAAGGTTAGCCAAACACTTCAATGTCCTTTACTATGACTTTGATTTAATTACAATTAGATTAAGTGATAAAAGCTCACCTGCCATGACCCTGTGTCACTTGCCTAAGTATTACCTCCTCTTTCTGAGGGCCAGACAGCTCTGATTCTATTACCTGACACAATTATACAGTGATGCATGCTATGGAAACAAACTTTAGTGATTACTGATATGACTTAGTGACAGTTATCACTAGTTGTTAGCCATTACTCTGGACACAATACCCTTCCTGTCAATTCTGCACCTGTAGTGTTTTCAAGCATCTGTATGAAATTACTGCACGACATGTTAAGTTTCAGATAAACACACAAATGTTTTTTATTTTTTTATTTTACCTGGGTAAAATACAGCTCATGCATTTAATAGTTTGTTTAGGCAATATTAATTGGATTCAGAAATGGATATTACTTGGTTAGAGCTTAAAAAAAAGGAAAAGAAGAAGAAAAAGCAACATTGATGGTTTGAGCTATTAGATTAGATGCAGGTGATTTTTACCACAACATGAGATTACATTTTCTTTTAACATTATCATTTTCCTGGGTAGTGAAATCATAAATCAGAGGGCTTCAGCAAAAAGATGTCATATATTTCAAGGTTCATATTAATTACAGTTGGTGCCTGATCACAAGGATGTTGGAGGCAGATGCCTCGTTCAGGTAGTCTGATTGATGATGCTTACAAAAGAAAAATATTTTCTTTTGATTTGAGTTACATGTGAGACTAGAAAAACCTGAAAAAAATCCTAAGGTTCTCGGGGTTGTGTCCCTTGTGCATCACGTCACTCAAAACATGAGCTCTCTGTGCTGTGTGGTTGTATCTTTAGCCTGACACGTAGCCCTTTCCATTTCCGCTAATGACAGTTCTGTAACACTTCCCAGAGTCCTAGCAGATTGAATATCCTCCAGCCAGGCAAAGCCGTCATTGACAAAGACTGAGTGATTGTGTATGTGCAAGTGTGTGTTTGTACACGTCAGCCTTTTGCCTTTCTATCACCATGTTACCTTGACAACCATGCCTCTGTGGTTTTTTTTTTCCTTTGTCACTGTATAGAGGAGTAACAGGATAAAATCGTTTGTTTGATCAAGGTCATTTGCTTGCTCCAGAAAAGGAACAAAGAAAATGGGGGGAAAAATTCTCACTGAGGTATTTCATGTGCAGTCTTCTGTCTGACAATTAAAAAGTGTATTTTGAGTAACTTAATAGTGTAATGACATTTATGAATGTGTAACAGGACTCCCTGGTGTCTGTTTTTAATACCGGCATTTCTGTATTCATCTGGGGAGGCTTGGAAACCTTTTGGTGCCACATGTGCCTCTAATACCAAGGAAAAAACAGAACAAAAATGGTGACAAGTGCCTCAAGCAATTAGTAGAGGAGAAAATAGCCAGAAGTGTCCACTGGCAATTTGGAGGATGACATATGTCTGTTGAAGAGAGCGTCCCTGTGAGACAGGTTGACATTTGAATGGAGCAGATAGAAGTTGTTCTCAGAGGGTGATCTGCTCACTGTGGCCTTGAGGACTGTGTGGATAAATAATAATGTAATGATTTGTGTGTATGTTTATGTATGGGTATTTATTCTATTTATACTGGAATATATCTGTGGTGTTGCAGACTTTATTGAGGATGTTCTGTCTCGCCCACAATATTCTTTGATTTAAGCTGAACTGAAACTTACTTAACTGAACAATACTGTTCATTCGTGTTTTTTTCTGCCGTCATGTTCCCTCCTGGCAACAACTGTAAAGTTTTCTGGTTTCCATTTTTAAAAGTTAAGACAAATATCACTATTGGTTTTATTAAAATGCACGAACCATTGCATTCAAGATTCAGATATCTTTCTTTTTTTTCATAAACAAACTACTGTATAAGATGGCTTTGTTGAAACCTGCATCCTGGCAATCCTATGGAAGATTCTTTGACAGCTGTCACCTGATAACCCAGAATAAAGGCTAACGAAGGCTTCAAAAAACCTAACAAAATGGTCAGATTTGTTAATCTGGATTATAACTCATGCCAATCTGATAACATCTCTAAAACATACACACCAGAGTCAATGGGACCCAAATGATCAAATCCAATCAAATAAATTTAGAAAGCACTTTAAACACAACTATGTCAACCACAGTTCTCTATGCTAAATCAAAAATCATTCAATTAAATATATACTGCTAAAAAAACAATGAAAGGAACATGTTACATAATTCACAGTCAGTTAAACTTGTGGGGTATCAATCTGACTAGTGAGAAAGTAACACTGATTGAGAATTAATTTCACCCGCTTTTGTTAGCAAAACAACCTCTATGAAGGAATTGATATGCAGGTGGTGGCCACAGGAACTGCTTAGAGTTAGGAAGATTTTCACACTGTACTGTACATAGACTAACTATTGCTACCTGATGAATATCTCATTGAATGGTACTAGTTTTCATTCCAAACCATCCATTATCTAAATGATATTGTCTGGCTCTACATTTCCAACACCACGGCAGACATGTGTTGACTTCACATCAGCTTTTGTGCACATGCTGCATTTTTTGCAAGTGGGACCTTTTTTTGTCTGCATCACCTGCAATGATGATGTTCCCTGGGCTCAAACCTCTAATGAACATCACTGAAGAGTTCCAGAGGATTATTGGTGAAATGAGACACAGTTTGAAATCACTGAGCTGACTTCAGTCTCACATTCTATTCAAGCCTATTATGTTCTTCAAATAATGTTTGAGACGTTCTGATGCAAATGCAGACTGATAATAGGCTGAAATTTGCATGGCTTCCAAATATAAAAGGGTGTATGGATGACACAGACATCCCCATCATTGTACCAGCCCTAAATAATCCGGACTCTGTGGATTAGAATTTAGATGTAATAATTTAGTTTAATTTAGCCTTAACGCCAGTTGACACCACCTTGTTCAGAGAGCTATGTCGGTCCTTACTGTTGACGCTGTAGGATCTTGCCAAACCCAGTGGTCCTGTCTCGGTTCGGCAAAGTCGGCTGGACAGTTTGCTGTGACTGTCGGCGGTGTGGAGAAGGTTATAGCTGCTCTGATGCCTGATCTGGCAGCGGAGTTTCAGACAGGAGGTGGCTTTGATGGCGTGGTCCGAATGAGTCCAAAATAGAATTATTTCCGACTTAATAAAAGAAAGTTGTCTCAGAGCTTGTAGCGCTTGCAAAAGACGCAGATAATAGTAAAATTTGCTGCTCTGATGAGTTCGTAGAAATCTCTGGAAAAACTTTGCTAGGAAACAAAAATAACTTGATAATGCGTTACAAAAATAAGGTTACTTAGGTTATCTAAGGTTTGAACTTAATGAAGATCTTTCTTGCACAAACAAAGAACAAAACGCTCTAGTGGCGAAGAACAAAGGACTAGAGAATTAAGATTTAACTAAGAAACTAAGGAAAAGGGCGGAAGCCAAGAGAAGAGGTAAGATGGAGGTAAGAGTAAGAGAGCGAGAGAGAGCTGGCACGGCCCTTTAAACAGGCCGCCTTGTTCGGCCTGACCAATAGCTGGTGGCAATCT